>MU223106.1:332136-352191 GCA_018584345.1 Thuja plicata | reverse complement strand
TGTCTGCATATATTCATGTGTATACTTTGTGTATGCTCTGTGTCTTCATACATTCATGTGTATAATTCATTTTTTCAAGTGTATGCTTTGTGTTTGACTCTACATTTTTAAGTGATCTTAAATATGACAATAACTAGAGTGAAACAAAAGATATGAATATATTATGTTTAGGGTCATAGATGTGTGTCATGCTTGTAATCCTCATCTTAATATGTGGAAAGACTCACCCTCATTTTGACTCATGAAGACATCCAAAGAGCAAGCATATGGCCAACCTAATTAGTTTTGCAACTACAATTGGCACTATTACAAGATGGCTTTGATCCTTATATCTAGAAGATCAGAGAAAACTTGTCTTAAGTTAAACCTTGCCAAATTCCAACTATTGCTTATAACTCACATTCGGAATAAAGGAGAAAACATATATGTCTTAAGCTGAATCTACAACTTATGATAATATCAGAGTAGCACAGCGGAAGATAGATCATGAATTAGATCTTTGCTTGAGGACAAGCAAAATTTGAGAGGGGACTGTCATGTCCTTGAAGCTGACGTAGAGATCCTAAAATGTCTTAATATTAGCATAAACAAATATTTATAAATAATAATATTGGGCCGACCAGGATAAAGGCACCGACTGAATTTATTATCTCTTTTGGTCGACCTGTTTTGCGATCAAGTCAAATTAAATAAGGCCTAGGGCTGACTCCTGCAATAAAATAGCAAAAGGACAAGTATTTAAGAGGGGGATGTGCGATTTCTTCTAGGTAGGATATAGAACAAATAAATAACTGCGACTAAGGTTAAGGAACAGACCCGCTTAAAGAGCAATGTATTTGTTAACAGTGATCCAATGTATTAATAGCATACGATTAAGATCAGTAAGGAGGTAATAATCTTCAGCGAACTAAAGTGAGGTTGACAGCAAATTAAAGTAGATAAGAACCAAAGAACTCAAAAGATGACTGATTCATTAAGTAAATGTTAATAATAAGCAGTGGTGTATTCAATAGTTATTTTCCAAAGAGGTGCAATTTAAGTAAATGAAGGGATGCATTAGTTTTAAGAGATATGACCTTGAAGGGACATGACTCTTCCGTTACAAGGAAGAGATACATATAATAAAGGAAAGCATTTAAAGGGAGGCATTGAATGAGCAGCAAAGAACAATCAATCTACAGCAAGGTGATCTGTTTGTAATCTTAAATTATTGTGGGCAGAGTACAAGGTGATCCAAGAAAGTTGTAAGAAGATTTTCTTTTGGAAGGGTCTACTGTTTTAAAGAAATTTCCTAAAAAGCTCTTTTAAAAGGAGAAATTTATTGTATGTGTCATAGCTGGAAAACTCGCTAAAGCCAAAAACTCCTCAAGACTTGAAAAAAACATTTGGGAAAAACTCGGCCAGTTTTCGGGAAAAACTCGGGAACTTAATTTTTTTTTTAAACTTTAATTAGAAATGCATTTTTTTATGCAAAAATCAATGAGAAGATGCATCCAATGAGTCAATTAATGAGAACACAAAAGAAACAAGCTGAGTCTAGATATATTTAAACGCAAAGTGGGTACAAAATCGCATTCTCATGAGGAATGCTTATGGCTGGAAGCAAAATAGTAAATAGTTTCTATAAAACTAAATGTAAATACATCATTACAATTACATCTTCCTCTTCTCATCTCTAGAAAAAATTAAGGGAGAGGTAGAACTAGAGGGTTTAGTCCTAGAAGCCTGCATTGGGCGTGACTGTGGCTCCTCGCTCGGTATCTCTGATGATGTATGTGGCTCATCCTCCATCTTGGATGTAGCTCCTCCTGGCACTGGCAATGAATCCTCATCCGACTCATCGTCCTCAATGTCATCCAGTGTGAAACCAAATCCACCCCCTCCTCCATAGCTTGTCTCTCCAAATCAGTGACATCATCCTCTATAAACAATGGAGGTTGCTCCTGTGATGTCCAATCACTATAAGGATCTATATCGTCCAAATTAATTGGACTAGTTGTTGCTTCTTGTGCCTTCCTTATGCACAACAAAAGATTATATTGCACAAAGACAAGGTCATTGAGGTATTTTTGAGCTAACTAGTTCCTTTTCTTCGTGTGGATGCAATGTCCCCATTTTTATGTGCATTGGAGTTTGAGGGATTTGCCTATATTTGGACCCTTGTAGGCTAATCAGGATGATAGAGGGGGTCATGTGGTAGAGCCAGTGGTCAGTTTCCACTCTGGAGGTCTATGATGCCGGGATTTCTATTCGTTTGAGTCAGATCGATACACTTACTATTTATAATAAGTGTCTATTTTGGGTAAGTCAGAGTTTCTATCTTTAGCAGGGCACTTGGACAGTTTGCTAGCAGTATGGAGTTGTGGTGACATTGACAGAGCTTCTAGTTTGGAACTTACTATTTATAATAAGTCATATTATGGTCAGGGCTATTTTTTACAGGGGCACCCAGACTCATGGTATGCACAGTGATTAACTCATTCGTCAGTTGGCTCAGTTTCAGGGACTTAGTGGATGTTAGAGAGGGACGCTTACTATTTTTAGTAAGGTAGTTGGGTGCACAGTGGACATAATGGTTTAGCTCCCAGGTTAAGACAGAATTGAGAAATAATGATTATTTGTGGAGTTATGTTATTTTAATTATTAATAAAGTGATTACTTTATTAATAATTATATATAAGGTTAAAATGTCACTTTATATTCAATGAGGCCATGACCCTTCATTTAAGTGACTTAGAGTGCAATTAATGGATTATATTTTGGAGGCTAAAATATGAAAGTATTTTATAAAGTCATTGTGCTCACAAGTTATATTATTTTAAATGATATTAAAGTGCATTTGTAATCCATGAATATGAGCACCCAAGTTTGAAGACTTATTATAAAGTCTTATTAAAAACCTAGAAGTGGATTTAAATGCTATTAAGGAGATTGGAGTTATAAAAACACATCAAAAAGCAAATCAACCTCATTATTGATGATCATTTTGGACTTTGCTTTGTTTGTGTGAAGAAGAAATGGAAACAAGGGTTTCAGATTTCAAGCTTGAAGAATTGTGAATTCTTCTAAGTTTTTCAGCATAGTGAATTGGTGAAACACCTTGTTGTAATATATTTTAGGTTTTTGAGATGTGTCCAAAATTGTTCCTGGTCTTAGTCAAGTTTTGCCTCTGCATCAAGTTGTTTCAGTGTTCCTGCAAGTTTTTTGAGAAATGTCTGTCTGAAAGCAATTTTGTCTCTAAATTTAAATTTCTAACCAAGACCACTGCTTCGTCTTCAATATTGCTTCCTTTTGGTATAAAAATGGCAAAGCCCTCAAAGGCTCTCTATTGAGTCTCAGCAAATAGAGCTGACTGACTTTATGGCTTTTGTTAGTGAGACAAACATGGGGATCTTTTCACTTTTTAATTTTTTACAGTTGGCATATCAATGGGTATCTATTGCTATAGTTTTATTTTTTATGGAAGAAGAAAGTTTTATGAATCTGTGCTGTTACTGAAAGTTGACTTATAGCACTTGTGATTATTAATATTTTGTGGGAGTACCTGTTTCATATTTCTAAACTTTTCTATGCTCATATTTTGCATTAACCTTGTTTTCTTGAGGTCTCATGTTCTTTCTTTGGTTTAGCCTGTTTATTTGTTTCCTACTTGATTATTTTGTTAAAATATGCTGTGGTGGAAAAGATGGACCCCTCATTTGCACATAATGTCATCTTCCTCTAATTTTTTCATTTAGTGTCATGTTAAATTGTAGGGAAGGAGAATTCAATCTTGTTTGTCTTTTCTGACATTGCATCAATTTGTATTGTTTTATTGTAAACAAAATTGGTTAATAATGACTTTAAGGTCTCTGGATGAAATGATACAGAACATGATTCTTGGTTTCATATTAATTTTGATAGTACAGAGACAATCCGATAATTTAATTAAGTTATATAGTTTTGAACTGTGTCTTATTTAAGAAAACTATAGATAATTCTTTTTTTAGATAAATTCTTGATACATCATATTAGATGTTGAAACTGGATGTTTCTGAGAAGGTGACCTGTGATCTTGTTTGTGACAGAGTTACTAGTGATTGGATCTGGAAAACGCACCGAGTTGGTAGATCCAGGCATCAGAAATTTCCTTCGTACCAATGGCATCAAAGTGGAATCTGTTGATTCGGTAATAAGTAATTGTCTTCCTTTCTTTTGACATTTACACTTGAAATTAGGTACTTCCTTGCGTTTAAAATGACATGTTTCATTGATATTTGATGTTTCTGGGTTTCTCAGTGGAATGCAGCGGCAACTTTCAATTTTCTTAATGAAGAGGGCAGAGTAGTTGCTGGTGCATTTTTGCCATTAGGAATTTCCAGCTAGTAGTATATGGCAGTTTTATTTGAATATTGTAAAAGTGTTGTTGAAATGCTTTGTTACTCTACAATGGGGATGTGATGTTGAGCCTTTCAGAAGGTCATTTTCTGTATTTACCTGATTGCAACTGTAACATGGCTCAAATCTATGCGATGCTTAAAGATGAACCAGACTGGGCATCCTTCATGACTCATTCACGCTCATTTATTTTGAACGTTGTTGGAACCTTCCTTTGATGGAAATATTTGTAATATATGGTCATTCACTGGGTTTGAGTTCAAATTTGATGTGGATAAAATGAGAAAAACACATCAGCCGTAAAAATCCATAGAAACATAAAATCAAAACCTGTGTAAATTATAATGCAGAAAATGATTCTATATGGATGACCTTTAAAGAAAAACAAAACCAAAGGTTATAGCTTAGCTGGACATGAGTACAAATATAGTGTATGAGACCTCTTGTCTTTCAGAGGATATTTTTTTAGTTTGGTACTTTGTCACCTGCTGCTGAGTTTAGTCTGAGAAAAGGAAATGCCGCCCTCACCACTTTTGAAAAACAGTGCTTCCAGCTTGAATTTCGGGATATCCAGATTTTATTTTATTTTCACTTGTTACCCAATCATATATGGGGGCTGAAACTTAGGATCCTTGCCTTGAGAAATTTAACTGAAAATGAATTAAAAGAGTTTTCAGTTCCATGTTTTTGATTAAGGTAACAACAGGTTTTGAAGGGGCCCCGAAACCCTGTACACAAGAGGAACTTAAGATATAGCAATAGAAGTTCCCATAACCTAGCAAGACTGCCTAAACAGAAGGCCTAAGAGACACAAACATTATGAAAAACATAGAAGAAACAACTCCCAAAAGACCTTTTAAGATGTTTGCCTTTAACAGTAACCCAACCATCATCTATTCTAGCAGCCTTATCCTGCCAGCTTACATTAGCACCGAACAAGGGAAAAGAATCCTCTAATGACACTTCCGGCTCAGGGCCAGCATTAGCCCCAACCGACAATCGAGTAGTAGTCTCATCCGAACCAGATCGATCAGATACCAAAACACCAGCGGAGTCAGTTGTACCAGTGACCAAAGACCCATCAACCACCAGTAAAGAAAGAGCAGGATCGCCCCCAGCAGGAAAAGATCCACCAGTGGATCCACCAGCACCATCCTCCAGCGGAGAAAGAGTAGAATCACCACCAGAAAGAACAACACCAGTAGAAACATAATCCAGACCAGCAACCTCCAAAGACCCAATAGGGGCATCAGGAGGCTGAACAGGATTATCCTTCATCCTAGGAATGGAGGAACATTTCCTGACTGAGTAATGTTTTGAGGAGGCACCCTTCCACCAAGAAGGAGATGATTTCTTTTTTCTTGAATTCCAAGCCACAATAAGCAAAGATGTGTCCAATTTTAAAGCATTTATGACATCTAAAGGGAATACCCTTTAGTCAAGTTGTTGGATCCATGATCCTAATGTTGATTCAATTTTGATTTTAGCTGGAAGACCCTGCGAAGAGTCAATATCAACTAAAATGCGAGCTACAATAGAATGGTAAATGTTGTAGGAATTGTGAGACATCAAAAAGTCCCCCAAAGCCTCGCCCACTTCCTCAAGGACAAAATCACACCAAAGATGAAGAGGGAGGTTAGGGAGTCTAACCCAAATAGGGACCTTGCTAAAGACTTATGTTGAAGGGTTAAAATCCGGGTGCCAAGGTTTTGCCATAAGCATAAATTTGTCATCCTCCCAGCAAAAAAAGTGATCACATAGGATCTTGTTTCTATCTACAGCAACATCAAACTTTGCAAAGAAAAACCCCTTTGCCAAAGGAAAGATATACACAGTACTTGAAATCAATGGTTCCCCCTTGCGAGTGACCCATTCATGAAAAGGGGGAGGGTAGGCCAAAATCCCCGAAATCTGCAAATTAGACCATGAGATTTAAAAATCTTAGTGTTGTTCTCCAAATCCCCTTCAGCCTCAGAAGAAAGCTTAGCTGATAGAGAGCCACACACAAGAACCAGAGTAACCCTAGAATCACTCCCATCCCCAGAAGGCTTAGAAACAATCTTTGCAAAAGACTCCCCCGGGCCCTTTGAGACCATAGGAGAGGTGCTAGAAGCACGAACAGAAGGAGAGCCCGCTTGCAAAACCCTAGCCTTCACCACATTAGGCCCAGACGCCTCAACAGGGCGAAGGACACCAGCAACTGCTAGGGAGTCGATGCGGGAAGGAGGGGCATCCCCCTTAGGGAAAACAGTCTTCGTTGGCAAAGCATGAAGCTTGGCAGACGCGATAGAGGAGGGCACAACCACAGCAACACCCATGGAGGCCGCGAAAGAGGAGGTCGCAGCCATAGCGGGGCCCATGGAGGCCGCGACAGAGGAAGCCGCTGCTAAGCGCAACGATGACGGTTTCATTGCAGAGGTCGTGCGCGCTTAAAACATAGCGATGGCGGTTTTCAGTTCCATGTTATGCAAGCATTTTTATGCTAACAAATATGTTCCTGGAGACATCATTTTTTGCTAGCCTTTCCCCACATATTGATGTTGTGATCTTTCATGTGGTTAATTATGGTCCATATTTTTAGACTAGTTGTCAATACTTCAATTGATTTGTTAAGGTATGCATATAAAGCATTCAAACCTTTTATGCGATTGGCTCAATGTACGATCTACTCTAGATGATACTATGAAGCGTTTCCTTTTAATAGACCTTACAAGGCATTGACATGGACAAACTTTTTCATATAAATTTCCAGTTGATGCATCAAATCTTTCTACATGGGAGATAAATAGAGGTTTCAAAAATGAGATCTATAGAGCCTACTATAATCCAAATGGTTAGAGCCTCAAGAATATCTTCCAAAATATTTTAGCACTACCATAATACATATCTTCACTTTGAGGATGGTATCATCCAACCTCTAGGTTACTAAGCTCTAGTTCCCTAATTATTTGAGGGTCCATTTGACATGGTTTAGAGTTTGTTTACATCCCCTCCTATAATAATTGGTCACTATATTCCTTAAGTGCATCATATTTATTAGATTCGTTGGATGAAACTTGAAATTAAGGATCACTTTACTTTTAGACCCTTTTCTTATTATGAGATTAGGGACAGTTGGATGAAACTTGAAATTAAGGATCACTTTTCTTTTAGACACTTTTCTTATTATGAGATTAGGGACAATTGTTCCACCTCTTCAAAGACTCATAACTCTTTTAAGACCTTCATGACTTATGAGGATCAAAGGTGCTTAGATCTTTTTTTTCAAAGGATGTTTTATCTTTGCTAATGTTTAGCAAAGGCTTTGCTTCCTTAATGATATGCCCCTAATATTCTATCTTTCTAAATGAAATAAGGTTAAGCACCTATAACACACTTAACCTTAATATTTTTAGTTACTAGTTTTAATCATTCCCTTAGGCCAACATATTTTGGATGAAGGGGTTTGCTCTTCGATTTTTATATTTATAAATAGGGAAGATAAAGCTCTTCCAAACCATTATAAGTTTTTATATTGAATTCATATTAGCTTTTTTCTAATAATGGAGTACTTCCTTAATGTGGTTTGCTAATTTACTATTTTTTGTATTTATTTCCAAGAAATACCAAAACAAGTGGTATCAAAGCTATAATTTGGGCCAATTGTTTTCACCATAACTTACAAACCATTGTGAATGTGGACCTAGATTTTGAGGTATGCAATCAAGGAAGCTTTGATTAGAAAATGCGTTATTTTGTGATCATTTTTTCTTTGAGTTATGACCAAATAAATTCATTAAATTGCACTTCAAGTTGTAATATTTATTTATTTATATTTATTTATTACATTTTTAGAAAGCTCATGCAAACTTAAGGCTTGTTACTAATAACATTTAATTAGAAGAACAACTGTATGATCATGGGGGATTTCAATACCCCTATGAAGTAGGAAGATAAATTGGGAGGGAATATTACCCAAGTGGAAAGAAGGGTTGATTTGATGGATTTTATTACTAATGAAGGCTTGCAGGATGTTGAGCTGGAAGGAATAAACTATACTTGGTCTAATCGTAGAGTTGGTGCTGATCTTATTCAAGTCAAGCTTGATAGGGTGCTCATCACCCTGGATTGGTATACTAAATTTTCCTGCTCTCCATCTTCTCTCTCCAGAATTGGTTCAAACCATTTTCCCATCTCCTTTTCTGCTTGTCCCTTCTCAGGCAAAAGAAATGCGCCTTTTAGATTTTTGAAGATGTGGCTTGACCATTAGAGAATAAAATTAGGGAATGGTGGAACGTAAAAGTGGATGGTATAGCAATGTTTAAAGTGGTCAAGAAAATGGCTAATGTTAAATTTAAAGTGAAACAATGGGAAAAGAATGTTTATTGGGATATTTTTCAGTCTAAGAATAAGATCCAAATTGATCTGAAAGAAACTTAGGAGGAAATTCAAAGAAATGGTTTGACTGAAAATATGAAAGCTTAGGAGAATCAAGTTCTTGCGGATTACCATAATATTATAGCTAAGGAGGAGACCTTCTGGAGGCAGAGATCCAAATCTCTCTAGCTGAAGTCGGGAGACAAAAACACTAGATTTTTTCATCTTACAACTCTCAAGCACAAGGCTATAAACACGATTCATTCATTATCCGCCACAAGAGGTATCATCACTAAAGAAGAGGAGATAAGAGTAGAAATGAAGGGGTACTTTGCTACTCTGTTATCAAAGTATCATAACCTTAACCTGGAAGACCAGGAAAAATTACTAGAATCGATTCCTAGTAAAGTAGATATCCTGACTAATGCCCACCTTAAAGCCATTCCTTTGGATCAAGAAATTAAAAGGCTATTTTCTCCTTTGAAGGAGAAAAATCCCCAGGACCGGATGGTTTTCAACTGTTCTTCTTTCAACATTTTTGGAGCATAACAGGTAAAGATGTTTGTTCTGCTGTCAAGGAGTTCTTTGGTACTAAAACAATTTTAAAGGAACTCAACACCACCTTTATAGCTCTCATACCTAAGAAACCAGGGGTTAACACTGTTGATGGTTTTGGGCCTGTAAGCCTTTGTAACTCCTTGTACAAAGTCATCTCTAAGGTTCTCACTTCTAGAATCCTGAGCTTTCTGCCTAATCTAATTTCTCCCCAACAAAATGGATTTGTTCCGGGGAGACAGATCCTGGATTCCATCATTGTTGTCCATGAGAACATTCATTCCTTAGAAGCCTCCAAAAAACAAGGGTTCTTGATGAAGCTGGATTTGTCGAAAGCCTATGACATAGTTGATTGGTCCTTTCTTTCAAATATTTTATTGTCTTTTGGCTTTGATAAGGATGCGGTTAGACTGATTATGCAACTAGTTTCTATTGTCTCCTCCTCTGTAATTGTTATTGGAGGCTCTTCTAAATTCTTTCATCCCTCTAGAGGTTTGAGGCAAGGAGACCCTATATCCCCTGTCCTTTTTGCAATCATGGCAAAAAGTCTTGGGAGATATATCAATAGTCTGGTGATAAAAGGTCAGATAATTGGCCTCCAGCCTTCTTCTGCAAGACATAAGTGCTCGCATGAACAATTTGTTGATGACACCATCATGATGGGGGAAGCCTAAGTGAAAGAAGCAAGGAACATGAAAAAGGCTCTGAATACCTATATTAATGCTTCAGGGCAATCCCTAAATTGGGAGAAAAGTTCCTTATACTTTAGTAATGCTCATGAAGAAAGACAAAGAAAAATATCTACTATCGTTGGATGTAAGATAGGGATGTTTCCTGCCTCTTTTGGGTCTTCCCTTATGTCTGAAACCTGATGATTCTTTTTGGAATGATGTCTTAGATAGATTTCACCATAAATTGGCTGGCTAGAAAGGAGCGACTTTGTGCCAAGCTGGAAAAGTTCAACTTCTGAAATCCACTCTCCAAAACCTTCCAGTCTATGCTCTTAGTCTCTTCAAAATTCCACAGAAGTATGCTAATTTGATTGAAAAAATTCAAAAAAGATTCATTTGGTCTGGTGTTGAAGAGAAGAAGAGGCCCAACCTTGTTGCCTGGGATGTGGTATGTAAACCGAAGAAACATGGAAGGCTAGGTATAAGAAGCATAAGAAACACAAGTAAGGCTCTGTTGGCTAAACAATGCTGGAGAATTTTGAAGAGGAAAATGCATGGAGCACTATCCTAAAGAGTAAATATCATATTAACTCCTTAGATGAAACCTTAAGGAATCCTTTGGATGTCCAAGGTTCCTTCATCTGGAATAGTATCTGTAAAGGCAAGAACCTGGTTAGGAAGGGGGTTAGATGGAAGCTGGGAAATGGTAGGAAGATTAATTTTTGGAATGATAAATGGCTGAAGGAAATTGCTCTCAATGAAAATCAGGAATGGTTGCCTGCAATTCAGGACTCTAAAGAGTTAATTGGAGAATTGGTATCAGATTATTGGATCGATGAGGATTGGATTGATTTGGGTCCTATTGATGAAAACCTCAAAATTGTGAATAAGCAACTTAATCACTGGTTCTTAAGAGATAACGAGCAGGATACCTTGATTTGGGGTCCTGTGGCAAATGGAAAATTCTCTATCTCCTCTGCTTCAGCCCTTCTCTCTGCCCAGGAAGATCGTCCCTTCTGCTCTCAGGTATGGAACCAAAAGCTTACTCCTAAAATTAACATGTTTTTTTGGTTTCTTGTTCAGAACGAAATCCTCACAGTGGACAACCTTTGCATAAGGGGCTTTAATATGCCCAATAGATGTTTCCTGTGCTGTTCTGAAGTTGAATCTTGTAGTCACATGATGATTCACTGTTCCTATACTAGAAAGATGTGGGATTCTATTTTCAAACAGATTCATTTGGAATGGGTGAAACCTCAAAATATTCAGGATTTAGTAAAGCAATGGCCTTGTCCTTTCCTTGGACAAGAAATGAAATCTCTCTGGAACTTGTTTCTCCCCCACTTCACATGGAGAATTTGGAAGGAGAGAAACAATAGAGTTTTCAGGGAAAAACTCACTCCTTATGAGAATGTTGCAAATCAAGTCTGTAGAAGCTTAATGGAAAATTTCAGATGTACTCTCTCAAGAGATTCTCCTCTTAAGAATAATTCTCAGGACTTCAAAGACATCTTAAATTGGAATCTACAGGGTCAAAGAAACAAAGACTCTAGCTCCAGAGAAAACACCATATGGACTGCTCCACCGATAGGATGGGTTAAAGGAAACTTTGATGGCGCAACAAAAGGAAATCCTGGAAGGGCTGGAGTGAGAGGATTAATCAGAGATTGGGCTGGAAATTGTTTGGGAGTTGTGGTTGCTCCACTGGGAATCCAAACTAACCATGTTGCAGAAGCTAAGGTAGCTCTTCAAGTTGTCCTTTTGGCTAAAGAGTTGGGTTGTTCGAAGCTCTGGCTGGAGGGAGATTCCCTAAATATAATAAATTGTATTAAAGGAAAGAATGAGGTCTCATGGACAATTGCCCATATTATTGATAAAATTAATTCTACTCTTTAAATGTTTCAGGAAACTTATATTTCCCACGTATACCGTGAAGGAAACAAGGTTGCAGATGGTTTTGCTAATGTGGGGGCCCATAATGACATCATCCAATTTCAGAAAGGGGAAGTGGATTTTAATACCGAGATCTTAAGTCTTATCAAGTACAATAAGCTTAATCACAAGGAAGGCGCCATTAATACTAAAATTAATGATGAACATGACACTTAAGCTAATGGGAAATGATAGTTGTCAAGAGAGGGGTGCGAAAATTATGAAAGACAACCTCACACGGTTTGTGGGTTATTTCTTGCAACTAGAAAAAAATAAACCAGAAGTGTTTTGATTTCTCGACAGCTAGAACCTTGAAAGTTCAAAACATATCTAAGAAAATGGGAGGAGGCTTGAGAAGGGAGGAGTCGCCGGATTGCACGAAATGGAAACAGGAGAAAAAAGTATGGAGAAAGCTGAAACGCGGTGCAGTGACTCCGTACATGGAAAGATTGCAAGGCTTTGATAAAGAAGTAACTAAAAATTTTGCGGTTGGCTGGGCTAATGGCAAGGTTAACCTGTGGGGTAAGTCCTTCTCGCTCACGTTGAACACTATTTCTGAGATTATGGGTCTGTCTACAGAAGGCATGAAATTTTATAGGGACAACAAACATATGGGGTCGCAAGCTTTCAAGCTTTTTCCCAAATCTAAAGATGAAGAAGCGCTCCTGAGTAAAGGGTCTGGAGATTATGTGGACATTACAAAGATTAAGAGTATTTGGGGCGACATTCTGAAAGTTATGATAGAGTACTTCACTCTAGATGGGTGTTACTCTAAAATTTACAATCTTCACTTCGTTTTAGTGAATCATTTTAGACACAAAAAGAAAGTCTCGTTTCCTTTTTCCTTGCTTAGCTCTTCGAATAACAGGATAATGGAGCATAGGAAGAAGTCCAGCAATCCTGTGCTGCACGAAGGGCTAATTCTTCTCATTGCTGACTATGCAAGGAATAACATCCCGGAACCCATTCCAAAAAAGGGTTAAAGGGAAAGTAAAGAGAATCAAGATGGAAGGGAAAAAGGTGGATTTTAAGAAGAGGGAAAGGAGTAAGAAGAAGGAAATTCTGGATAGAGATGAGGAAGATGAAGCCCAAATACTTTCCCCTCAGGGCAATGGAGAAGAAATGATACAGGAGGAGAACATGGAGGAAGATCCAGTGAATGAGGAAGAGGTTCTGAAAACAGAGAATGAGAAAGATGAGAGAAAAAAGGATGTTGATAATAGGGACAACGAAGAAGAAAACCAAGAGGAGTAAGAAGGTGAAAAAGCTGAGGAAAAGGATAATGAGGGCAGAGACAAGGATGACTTGAACGAGTAGCAAAATCTTAGAGCTGGAGAAAGAAACCAGAAAAATCAGGGAAAGGGAAGAGGCAAGCAGATTAATGTTGGGTTTGACATTGATGACAGAATCCCCAAGAGCAAAGAGGACCACAACGCTAACATGGAGAAGTGGATCAACAAGGACATGAATGACATGAAGCAACACCTGAAGGATATGGAAGAAGCCATGGAACCCTTTAAAGCTAAGTTGGAAAAGCTGGAAAAGAATCTTTTGATGAAGGTAAATAAAAACAATTCGAATGATGAGAGAACGGCTAGAAATACTGCTTTGGTGGAGAAGCTGAAAGATATGAACGAAAAAATAAGCCACAGTGGGCATATTGTCAGTGAAATTCTCAAGCACAACAATGAGGGACTTAAAGTCTCAGTGATTAACCTAAGGGCATTGTATGCCTATATGGAGAGTAGCATGTTGGAGAACACAACTATCAGGATGAAGGAAGATGCAGGGAGCTCGGGTTCGGGGACCAGAACAAGAAGCGGCCTCGAAGGAAACTTTCAGAAATGCCTAACGAGTTGAAAGCTCTGAAAGATTCCATTGACAAGATGGAAGATTTGCACAAAGAGGCTGAGAAGGCCTTGGAAAGTAACAAGTAGTTTCTCTTTCTGTTATGTGCTGGTAGTTTTCTGGTAGATGTGTTGGAAACTATTTTTTGGTTACTTTTTGTAACTCTTTTTGGGTTTCTTTTCGGGTATGTTGGGGTCCTGCTTTTTGTTGTGTAGCAGGCTATCGATGTTTGTAAGGGTTTTTGTTGTCTATCTTTTTTATTAAGCTGTAAATGGTTTTAGGTTCCATTCAAAACCTATATTTACTTTTATCAAAAACATTTAATTAGAAGAAAAAATAATTATGTAAATTAGTGGTCAAAGTTAGGTCAACATATATGTTTTTTTTTCAATTTTTTTATTAGAGGAAAAAATAATTTTATAAAAAGTTTTGTCAAAAGGTGAACAACAAATTCATTTATAGCCCATTTTAAAAAAATTTATGGTTAAAAATGCACCAAATACTTTCCACCTTTATTTAGAAAACCCAGAGACCAAAAAATAAACACAAAAGAAGCTATTGCCATCTTTAGGATTAAAGGACTTTTCTACAAATAATCAATTTCTTGATCTTTATAATCAACGATCTAAAATCAAGGGAAACATCCCATCAAGATTTGATAGTCAGGCATTTTATTAAGGATAACTTGTTTGCCCCATTTCAAATGATGGTTTATATAGGTTTAAACAATAACTATTTTTTGAATTGAAGCCCCAACAAAATCACCTAGACAAGTACAAATTTAACAAACAAAGTTATGACAACTTTTTTAGGGTTCAAATTTGAACTTATTTAAACTAGATATCGTTAAGTTTGATGTATAGTCATAACTTCATGGATAAATATCATAGAACAATATTCTAAACTCACAATACATTAGACAATGCTATGGTTGATGTAGCTTGATCATATTTAGAATTTGAACTTGACAAGCAAGGGCAAATGCTTAGTTGAAAATAATTTACTAATGACTTATCAATCCACTATGAATGACAGTGGAATGGAAAATATTTTCATTTGATTAACAAATTCAAAATAAATAGGATCTTTAGTTGAATATAATGTTGGTCACATGAGATTGGCATTCTAAACTCAAGATGACATCTTGTCAAAGGTTACAACTCTACATTAGTGGACCTAGTGATCAAATTAAGAATGATGTTCATATGTGGGACTATGTATAGTTAGTAAAGTTGCGCAACACATTACATATTGAGCAATGAAAAATCTCCATTAGAAGATCCACACAAGGTCAAACTGTAGGATAAAAAGATAAAATGTTATTATTCTATTAACAAAAATGTAGCCAAATTCTTTAACTCAACAAATTACACTTGCACCCCCTTGTAGTGGTGACCCTAGTAATAAGATTGCCTAGATGGTTGTTTGTCGGTGTAGGAAAAATCTCTCTTCAATCTCTCTTTCTCGTCCCCACACTGTGGATGAGTTATTTTCCCACTCTTGATGTGGGTTACTAGTTGTTTTGCTAGTTTGTTGTTAATGTTTTGTTTTTTGACCTTGCTGTAAATAGACTTTTTGGTCTGACTTTGTAAGGAACAACACCCTGGTTTTGTTGTTGTTTATAATAAAAAAAGAAAATAACTAAGTTCTCTCCTCAACAAGAGTCAAAGAAAAGAGAAAAAGTTATGTGTTGGCAATGTGATTGTAAATGGTCTAGAGGCCACAATTGTGCTAATAATGAGAAAGGGCTGATTATTGAGAATTAGGTTGAAGAAGGGATAAATATATAAAAGAACTAAATGTGGAACTTGAGCACATAAATTCAAAGGAAAATGCTATTATCTCCCTGCATGTCTTATAAATAACACAAACACACCAAAAATACCATGTGTTTGGTTATATAAAAAGAGAAGCAATAGTGTTGGTTGATGCATGTAATACAAAATTTTATTGATAGAAGATTTTGATAAATGAGCCCAATTGTTTGGTGTATCTAGTCCCTAATTTTTTAGTTCATGATATCTTCTAAGAAATAACTCTCTTGTGCAATGATTTAAATTTTTGGGAACATTATGAATTCTTAGTTATGTCATTTGATCTCTCTAATGCCTCGGGAAATTTTTAAAGTTGCACGAATTTAGTGTTGTATCCATTTCTCCAAAAAATTATATTAGTATTGTTTCATATCATCATATATAGAAATCTTTAAAATAACTCTCAGTGACAATGGCTCCCTGCATCTCGCATAGGCCTTTATCAATCCCCAATATTGGCTAGCCCATATTCTTATCACCTCTCCAATGTCATTTGGGTGTCTGGAAGTGATTTTGCCTCTTGTTGCACCACTCGTGGGTTCTAGTGCTCACACCCCCAGTCATTAATTACTAATGGTGTTTCCAACATTATGGGGGGTTTGGGTTGGCCCTGCTTGATTTTGATGGCCATACAACTAATAAAAGGACATCTACTCTTGGTGCTTTTGTTGGGGTTGTGCCCCCTTAAAACCTATTATTGTTGAACTGTTGTTTAGATATTTGTTTGTGCCGTTAGTGTTCATCCTCCTAGAGGAAACTTGAGCCGCCTCCTTGTGCAAAAACTTCTCCTATTGTGGTGTGCGACCATGATGTGTTGGATAATGAGGATTGTTACCATTGTTGTGGTTTGGTGTGTCATTTCTCTAGTCTTTGACATACTCTTCTAGATCTTCATGGTTGGATGTTGAGTTCTTGGAAGCCCTTAGTGCCTCATAAGATTGAGCTCTTCCCTTCTGCTAAGTGTTTTGCATTGCTTCTTTTTCTTCCTTGAAAGATAGAAACACAATGTTGTATAAGATTTGGGCTTGGGGAGTACATTCTCTCTTGATCAAACCTTGGACTACTTCACTTAACCCTCTTACTGAACCACTCAATTTGTGTCTAGTGTGGGTTCGACTTCCTAATCTTCCCCTCGAATTTTGGGAGATCTCTTGTTACAAGGCCATTGGTAATGAAGCTTGATGATTTCATTTCCTTTATGGGAAATTCTAACTTTGCCTGCATATTTGTAGATATTGACATCTCAAAATCTCTTCATGGGGATGTGGTTTTAATGATTAGGGATAGGTCAAGGACTCAATTCCTTGATTACGAGGGTCTCCCTTTTTTATGTGAGTCTTTGGTATGAAAGAAATAGAATACTTAGGATGTGGTGTCACATGAAGGTGTTCAGGTGGACCCTAAGAAGATTGCAATAGTAAAAGTGTGACCAATGCCTAAAGAGGTAAAAGGATTAAAAGGATTTTAAGGTTTGACAAGACATTTTAGAAGACTTTTTTCACAATTATGCTCATATAGCAGCACCCTTAATTGTTATTTAATAAGGATTCTTTTTCATGGTTAGAGCTAGCTACCCAAGCATTTTAGTGTGTAAAACAAGCTCTTGCTAAAACTTTTGTGCCAACTAACTTAGACTTCTCTAACATCTTTATGTGATGCTTTTGGACACAATATTGGGGTAACATAGATGCAGGGAGGGTGCCTCTAGGCATTTGATGTTAGATTGGGTGGTTGTCGTTGCACCAAAGGTTTGAATTGTTAATTCCTGATACAACCACTAGACGTATAGAATCTACAAGAGGTTGTTAAACCCTTGTCACCAACCACTGCATGGCCTGAACAAGACCAAGGGCGCACACATTACAACAATCCCGCCCTCAGGACATGCATGGGGTTGGAACTTGTGACCTTAGCTCTGATACCAATTGTTAAACTGGGTGGTTGTCGTTGCACCAAAAGTTTGAACTGTTAATGCTCGATACTACCACTAGACTTATAGAATTTATAGGAGGTTGTTAAACCCTTGTCACCAACCGCTGCATGGCCTGAACAAGACCAAGGGCTCACACCTTGCAACATTTGAGAACCAACAACTCATAAGAAAGAACTCAATGAGGCCCACATGTGATAAATAAATGATAGTTATTATTCACGCAACCAAAGAATTGGAGTTAATATTCGGTGGCAAGGCATTTAAAAGTTAAGACATATCACAAGAGTTTAAAATATTTTTTGAAGCAACAACTATCTTTACAGGAGCAAGAAAAATAGGTTACCAAGATACTAGAGTATTGCTTTGTAGTTATTTACAAAACAATGTAATGATATTGTAGTTGATGCCCCTGAAGCAAAAATTTTCATTTATTTATTACAACTTGAATGTGTACAAATTTCAAAAGAAGAGTGGCAATGTGATCCCTCAATCAAGAAGTTTGTTCAATAACGCCAACAAAATCCATCTTCTTTAGATAAGTATGTTTGGAATTGAGAGTCCTTATGGTACAAATACATGCTCATTTTGTGCAAAAAATCTCACTTGAAAGCTCATATATTACCTCTAATGCATGATTCACCAATAGGACATTTAGGGTTTTTAAAAAACTCAATATTACATAAATAAAAATTTCTTTTGGGAAGGTCTTAAGGAGGAGGATGTGAATAAATGTGGTTGAATATTTGATATACCAACAAAATGGTGAAATAGTAAAGATTGTAGGTCTTTTACAACCAATAGGCATTCCAACATAACATTTGGGGAAATATTAATGAACGCCATTACAAGGTTGCCAAATTAAATTTGATGTAGTTTTGGTTTTTGAGGATAGATTCAATAAGTATGCATATTTTTGTTGACTTTGTCATTCATTTCATGCTAATACTTCGGTAAAAAAATCCATTAGAAATGTACAAAAACATCATGTAATTTTCAAAATCATTGTGTGATCATAACCCTATTTTGACTAGCATCTTTTGGACAAACTTATTTGTAGCATGTGAGGCCTACCCCAGTCTGACATAAACTTAACACTATTTCTCATTTATATGTTCTCTTGTCGATACAAATTTTGCTATAGTTGGACTATTGGGATGAATGAATTCTTTATGGATCTGTTGAATCTTTTACTTGTAAACAACACCTGGTTACGTAATCAGAGAATCTATTAGATACTTTGTGTGAGTGATGCTATGATGCAGACTTCTGTTTAGGAATTAGTTTTATGGTTTAGTATATTGGTTTAGTAAGTAGATGTTAGATAATATCAGTATGCAGATTTATTAAGAGTTATGCTTATGCATATGGATTAGATGCAAATATTGTTTAAGTTCAATGATTCATCGATGCAAATGTGAGTGAATGTGTGTTCAATTTACATTATGTATCTTGATATGTTTAAGTATTGATTTATTGAACCTACTGATGTGTGCAATGAGTGTGCAGGAAAGTTTACCATGGTATTAATTGGGGATTCATAAATGGACCTATGTGAAAACCGTGATGCTAAGATACTGTCTATAAAAAGAGACATGGACCTTGTTGTATTGTATTTTTATTTGTAAAAGTGTGGGTATGATTGTATTTTATAAGTAAATGTGTAATAAGTCATGCTCATGTAATTGTTGTGTCACTTGACACATGTGCACCTTGTGTATTGGCATGATTAGTGAATGTGACTAGCATAGGCTTAACTTTACCCAGGAGTTACCTAGTATAGTCCCAATGCTTACCCTAAGGTTTAGGAAGATAAGATTGAGTTGACATTGAGTCAAGGAAGATAAGGATGAGTCAAGAGAGATTAGATTGAGTCTTGAAGGTTGGATTTTCGAGAGTTAACCTTGGGTGGAGTTTAGGAGGGTCATTTGGGCTCCCAGAGAGTAACTAGGGTCAAAACTAACTACACCACTTGGTACCTCAGGGGTTAGGGGTCATTTTCAATCCATTAAGAGTCTTCAAACCTAAAGTCACCATTTTGGGAAGTGGTGAATTTGGAGAGTTGGAAGACTTTGGTTAAGCCATCCCTTCTTTCCTTACAAGCATTTAACTCCATTTATGGAGAAGGCAAGTGGGGAGAGTAGATGGATTAGGGTCTCCCCTCCATTTACGACTCTTGATATTTTAGGAAGAATGCCTTTATAAGGAAGGGCTTAGAGGGAGTTTTGGGTACACACCCACTCTCTACTTTTAGAGACAAATTCATTTGTAGGAGTAAGACTTGAGAGGAGGAGGAAAGATGAGAAGGAGAAGCTCTTCACAAACCACCTTGCATTTACCATAGCTTGGATTTGAGGTGAGTTTCCTTATTAGCATAGTTAGGAGTAGTTATTGTTTGCATATGTGCATAGCTTGATAAATCCATGATTGAAGTTTATGTTATTGTTTTTAGCTTCATGGGTTTTCATGGAGTTTATGTGTTGAGTCTTGTATTTATTTTGTGATTATTTTTATATGGGGTTCTTCAAGGCTTATTCACCCTTGGGAGGGTTGGGTATCCTTGATGGGGTGA
>MU223106.1:295662-332043 GCA_018584345.1 Thuja plicata | reverse complement strand
CATGACTTGTTTTGTGAAAGAAAGGTAAATTTACTCCAGTTGCCACTGTAGGGCATGGAGGTGAAGGGTGGAAATTTGTTCATGAGTCCATGTGTGGCCATGGAACAAGATTATAAATGTTGTACTTAGGAATGTTGAGCCCATGTGTGGCCTATTCCTAGTGTATATATTTTGTATTATTGGCTTTCTCCTCTTGTGGTAGTCCTCTTTCACCCCTTTGTTTCAGGTCTTTTGGAGACCTATGTATATCCTTGGGTATTGGGTAATTTCTTGTGTTCCTATTTTTATATTTATGTTTGTTATGTGTGTATGTATCCTGGTTCAGTTCTGGATCCCCTAGCTCGGGGGTGGCCTTACAAAGGCCTAGGTTGGGAGGTGAGCCTCCATGATCAACCATGATGTTCTTACAGGTTCAAAGAAAACTTATGAAAGTATAGCCGAAGTCTTGGTGTCTTGGATGCATACCATTCTCAAAGTTCTTTATGTTCAAGCTTCTTCATTGTAAATTTTTGAAAGGTTTAGAAAATTGTAGTCTTCTTGTTTTAAAGACACTTGTATTTCCGAAAACCAAAGTATGTCTATTCTATTAATAAAATAAGTATTTGGATTTTTTCTTGAAATGATGGTTATCCCACAATAAATTTATGGATTTTTTTTTTATAGTGGAAAAGGAATTTTTTTTAGGACTATAACTTTAATTGATGCTGTTAATATATATTAAACTTTCAATTGATTTTATTTGTGAAATTTGCAAAGGTGTAGAAGGGAAAGAAAATACTACATCTCCTATAGTTAATATAACATGTTTAAATGTAAATTTATGTTCACTAGATTAAGGTTTAAGTGCCCAGATTTTGGGGCATGACATAGCATGAGGTGCAAAACTAACATAGTCCATCTCATCCATAGTTAGATGACTAGATAAAAAAAATTTAATAGATGTTTTGAAGGATATTTATGTTCCTTTGCCTTTGACAAACAAGGAATAGGTCCAAATTGCTTTCACTAGCAAATTGGTGGTATAACACATCATTTCACATATCAACAAAGATGACTTTATTTGAGGCTCTTGTTGCTAACCCCGCTATATCCTACTTATTTACAATGCCATCCCAAAGCTTGTGTAGTCTTGATCTCTTAAAGAAGAATTTAATATAATGAACAAGAAGCATGTCAACACTGTTGGAGACATTTTAAAGAGGGAGATTAGGTGTTTCTCCAATTACATCTTTATAAATAATTGGCACTTAAAAAACATAATAGTAACTTGCACCCAAATATGGTCCATATAAGATCCTCCATAGGTAGGAAGTGTACCTTATAAGATAGAATTTCCTCCCTCTTCCATAACTCATCATATCTTCCATGTCTATTGTTTGAACAAAGAAATAGGTAAACAAATTCCAATCCAATCATACTTTCTCGAATCTTATGGAGAAGGAAAGTTTGTTTTGGAACTTGAGGTAGTTATTGACAAGCAATTAAAGTAGTTGTGGAATAGAGCCATTTACGAATTCCTAAACAAGTGGAAAAATCTTCTAGTTGAAGATGCAAAATGTGAAGATAAACAATCAAGCATTTACAATTTTTAAGTGTTAAGGATACTCTGATCCACCATCAGGATTTATCAATCTTCTAACACTCTTTCATCCTAATGATGGATCATAGAGTATGATCCAAAATGTTGATGCAAAAACTAATACACAATCGAAGCCAAAATAAATATCCAATACACTTGATTCATATGAAGGGGTGTGTCCCTAGAAGAGAAGGCTCTCCTAAATCATTATGATTTTTTAAATATTGAATTCATATCATCATTTTCTAACTAATGTAGGTCACCTCCATGAAGTGGTTTGTTATTATATCGACTTTTGATTTATTTCTAAAAATATCATAACACTAACTCCTCCATGTTTAGAGGATCACTTCTTCCATTCAACTTATTTCTTCTTCAAGATGAAGTAGCGGGAAACCTCAAGATAAAATTATAGATATTGTAGGATTTTTGACATATGTTTGTCGTTGATGTCAAATGATGAGTTTGGATACTAGATCTTTATCATTTACTTGAATAATTGCATTGAAAATAGTTGAATGTTGTCCATAACTTTATATAGTAGAGTAGCTCCTGAAAAGGATGTCTTATTATTATTAAAAATGACAACTAAGTCAAGATGGCATTTGTGCAATGATGCTACATTAACACAACCATAGATGTCAAGAGAAAACATGATTTAGCATTTGAGACAAAGTTGAGTTAAAAGTTAGTTTGATGAATGTCAAAGAACATTGCTTAAATCTGACATATTTCATTTATTATATTATGTAGAGAAGACAATTAGAGTTTGTAATTAAGGGTCTATAATGTGAGCTTTGAATCCTATCTCTATGAGGACATGAACTTGTGACAAAAATACTCAAAAGCAATAGGAACTTTAATGATTACAATAAACAACATAATATTGAATCATAGTGACTTTAACCATCAAAGTGATCTCTAAGGCTATGTCCAAGGTCGATATTCAATCTTTAAAAGATGAAAGAATGAAGATCAATTATAAAACACCAATGGATAGTCCCTGTGACAAAAACATGACAAGTGGTTACTAGTTTAGTTCTGCGAGTAATGGATCCTACTAATTGCTTGAGAGTTTTGAAGGTTCAAAATGAATATGTTTGCTCAATGACAGGTCAATGGAATAGGGAATTGAAAGAAAAAGTTTGTGTTCTTTGTTACTGTAGACACCCTAAAATAGACATACTTACGACCTTACATTAAAACACTAATTTTCATCTATTAAGTAATGATTTTTTATTCATTAATTAATCATCTATTTCTTCTAAATCCATTCCTCAAATCATTTTAATCTTTTCCCCAAAATTAATAAATAAATAATTTTATTTAATTAATTTATCTTCATTAATTAATTAAATTCAATTTCCTAAAGTTTAAATTTAAATATTTAAACTTATTAATTAATTCTTCTACATAATTTAATTTAATTTCACTCAATAATTCAATTCTTAATAAAAAAGAATTCAATTACCTCATGTTTGAATACTTTAATTACAAAAATCAATTAAATATTCAAATAAATCATTTTTCAAGTTCAAAAAGGTAACTCTTGATCAACTTTTCAGTTAACTAAACATTCCCTCTTCTCTCCATGTTGAAGAGGTGGAGTTTACTGGTTGCTTTTCAGTTAAACTAAACATTTCCTCTTCTCTCCAAGTTGAAGAGGTGGAGTTTACTGGTTTCTCCTCAGTTAACTAAATTTTTTTTTCTTCTCTCCAAGTTGAAGATGTGGAGTTTACTGGTTGCTCCTCAGTTAACTAGAACATTAGCTCTTCTCTCCAAGTTGAAGATGTGGAGTTTATTGGTTTCTCCTTAGTTAACTAGAACATTACCTCTTCTCTCCAAGTTGAAGATGTAGAGTTTACTTATTGCTTCTTTAGTTCTCTTTGATCTCAACCATTCATCCTCTAATCTCTAGGATCGATCTCAATCGTTCAAATCATTTCCATATTCTATATAATCAACCCTTCTCAGCCATTTGAAGGATTCCGGATTTCAAGCTTTGTTCACACTTACTCTACAGGATTCTTGCGAAGCATCAAACATTTTGTGATCATATCAATATCATTTTCTCAACACTCACAAGTCACAGACGTTGCCGATACCAATACTGAGCACCATTCATCCAACGTTTCAGAAGGAGTAGAGAGAAACAATAGAAGCCTCGAGCATCATGGTTTGCATTTGTTTATTTTCCTCTTTGATTGCTTGTTATTTTATTGTCCATAGATTCGTTCTTAGTAGTTTTGATTGCTTTCCTCCATTGCAAATCGGTGCTACTATCCCTTGTTATTTGAGTTGGAGCAGGATTGGATCTACACATTTTGGTGAACCCAACGTGAACTTACAACCCAATAATTGCTTGCAGACAACCAAAAGAATCCCTCGGTCTCAGTTGTACGACCACGGTTTCGTCCACTACTCTTGATCAACTCAACGTGAAATTTGGTCATATCTTTCAAACTGCACGAAATATTTTTATGAATTTTTTTTTTAAAGTTGACGCTGATTTAAGGAGGCCACAATCCAAAATTCAGATTTTTCTAAGTTTTATTTTATTTTATTTATAATTTTTTTATGATATTTCATAAAAAATCATTTCTGGGCACAAATCAGAGTTTATTTTCAAAAAAAATTACATTTTTAGAAAGGTCTTGAAATTATAAAGGGGGTTTATTCTCTGTGATTTTAATTTTTGTGAAATTATTTTGCAAAAAAAAAAGACCTTTTAAAACTGGTTTGTTCTGATAAAATGGGTCCCTAGAGCACAAATTAAGGAATTATGATCTAAATTTTTTTTTGCCGGTATTGGTTGACATAAGAAAGATACAGTTCAAAATTT
Organism: Thuja plicata; assembly: GCA_018584345.1. Taxonomy (NCBI): domain Eukaryota; kingdom Viridiplantae; phylum Streptophyta; class Pinopsida; order Cupressales; family Cupressaceae; genus Thuja; species Thuja plicata. The sequence goes on along the minus strand of MU223106.1, from coordinate 327,622 downwards.
AGATATTTATGAAGTTTTTACGATTTATTATTATTATTTTTTATGATATTTCATGAAAAATAATTCTGGATACTAATCAACATTTCTTTTTAAAAAAGTTACATTTTTGGAAAGGTCTTGAAATTACACAGGGATTTTATTCTCTGTTATTTTAAATTTTCTTAGAAATATTTTCAAAAAAAGAAAGATTTTTTTATTTTTTATTTTTGTGTGTTCTTTCTTGATTTCTATGCAGGATTGAGCAAATGACATATGACAAAAAGGATAACTAGATGCACCCCAGGTTGTAGATTACTAAGAGCAGCCATAAGAAAAATTGCTCATTACCACATGCAATGAAAGATAATCATGCAAATCATAGCTAAAGATCAAAGCGAATCTTTTAACAGGTATCTCGATTCTCTCTAGCGTTTTGCAGCCAAATACAAAGTTACCATTAGCCTTAACGGTCTTAATAATCCCGGTGTTGCTGAATACTATTCATTTTGATTGCAAGATTTTCAGTACTAACTCGTCATTTCATCTTGTGGCGTGGAAACAGTTTTAACGAAGCAAACTAAAGTCTATTCATTTATATGTTTGGTGCTTAAAAAGAAAAATGTATGCAAAACATCACAATCTTACATTTTAAATTTGGTGTGTAAAATTGACATGGTGGTTAATAATTGAAAAAAACAAAAAATCTTTATATTTGGTGCATCTAAAACTGAGCAAAACAATCTCATCTTTCGATTTGGTGCATAAAATTGACAAGGTGGTTAAAAATTGAACAAAGACAAAAAATATTTAAATTTGGTGCATCTAAAATTGAGCAAAACAATCTTGTCTTTCGATTTGGTGCATAATATTGACATTGTGGTTAACAATTGAACAAAGGCAAAAAAATCTTTGAATTTGGTGTATCTAAAATTGAACAAGCAATCACCATTTGGTTTGGGCATAAAAATTGAACTCGTGTGCATGTATGGATGATTAGCTCAGTTCACACTTGATATTTTGGTGCTTAATCGATTAACCTTGTGTCTTGAGTCTTTGGTGCATTTCAACAATCTGTTAGATCAACAACCTTTATACTTTTTTAGAGAGCTCTGTCTAGGGAAAGGGCTTTTTCCTCAGAGGATGACCTTAAACCGATAATCCTTCTGATCGATATATAAACAAGACACGATTCAAAGCTCCATTTTATATCTAGCCAAGCTCGGGTGAGGTGTGTTGATGATAGCCTAGATCGGGTGAAGTATCCCTCAGTAGCCAACATGGTCAACTAGGCTCTTAAGTGAGTCACACAAGTACAAACCGATTGGATAGACTCCATGGACCCTATTACAACCCAATTAATTAGAGACCTACCCATTTTACCTCTGAACAAGTGTCTTATTATAATGCAAGAGGTTGCCAAATTTCTCCCCAAGATTCCCAACATATGTGTTCTAGGATATTATGTGATGAAAGAGATCTTCATTAACATGACAAAAATATGTGGCAAAGGCAAAAACACGGGCACCTACATCGTGGATCTGTGTCCTAGTAGCGTGACGATTGATGTGTGAGTCAATGAACATCAAAGCATTGGGCCTATAATATTTCATCTTGAAGCCAATTGACCTAGATTAATCTGACTGTCTCTGTTTCGACCACGTGAAAACATTGCAACTTGGAAAAGTTGTAGAACATATACTTTTTATTCTTGGATCTTCAAAACATTGTGTCTTTTGTGATTTCTTATGTGATCAGTTCTCAAAATGCAAAACCTACATTTCACACTATCAAAATGAGTCAAATGTGTTCGAAGTCTAGGGTGTCAACCAAAATTTGTTGCAGAACCAAATCATTGTTCAAGAGAAATCATTTTATCAGATAGATTCCCAACTGCTATCATTTTTTAAGGTTATCGCACTTTGTCGCAATTGACAGAATTTTACCACAATCGAGCCTTTTATTGCCGCAATTGATCCTTTTATCGCCACAATCGCTGATAGTTTACTACAATTGACCTTGCATTCTATCACAATCAGTGAAATTTTGCTCCTATCAACTTATAGACCCGTGCATTTATTCTATCTGCAAAATTGGATTCCTCTATCAACAGTCTACATTTCTATCAGTTTGAAACCTTGGAAAAGATTCCCCATTTTGTGTGGAAGATCAGTGTACACATCCCATGAAATAATGAAGAATTTGTGTGAATCTCAAAACATCTAAGATCATTCCTCTTTGACAGTCTGACTATTGTTTACCATTGATAGTTCAAAAGTGCATATTAGATTATCTTGATCTCATTATCTCAGCTTCATCAATCTTTATCAGCAACTTTGTCTCATCTAAGGCAAGAGTTAGAATCAATTTCTTACATCACCAATCTCTGAGATCAAGAGAAGTCAAAATTTGTTCCTAGAATTACCCTTGTCAAGATAGGCACTCGTACTCTCCTCAAGAGGTTATCCCTTTTTTTTTCTTTATATAACTCTTTTTAGTTCAAAACCTGGATAACACCATGTCTTTCACACCCTATTGAGGACCTTATACTAGGTCAAAGGCTAGAACCCAATTTGGTGAATCCTATATTAACCAATTTCCCCCATGGGAAAAAGAGCAAGAGGTCCACCAATTCAGAAATATTGATCTTGTTCTTTACATTGAGAATGTGCATACTATTCCTCAAGGCTCCCATACATCAACCATATTTCAAGATGTCATAGAGGAAGAGCTCTCTTCTTCTTCTTCTTCTTCTTCTTCTTCATAGAGAAAGATGCCTATTCTGCACAAGTAGTTTATGATGTTGTGGAAAGAAACCTTGAAAGATTTCTAGCCATGTTGATAAAAAAGGCAGTCAAACTCCCTGTTGAATTCAATGTGTCAACAATATGGCCTGAGAACCCACTAGTAGGAGCACAACTCAAACCTCTCAAATGGATCCTATGATATCTCAATTTTTGTCTCTACCATCATCAATGACCATGACATCAGCCTAGAATGTGTCAAACCAAACTAGCTCTGCCAAATAAGCTAGTACATCATCCATCCAAAGCATGATGGGATCCCAACTGAGTGCACCCCTGGTCACTAGTTTATATCAAGCATTGGCCTCATGGAATTTTACATCAAGCGCTAAAGCTGTGTCATCAATTCCACAAATGAGCAATAACCCATTTGCAAATACTCAGACACTGCAGTCTATCCCTACTGGCTTTGGACTTAATACTTCACTCCCACATGGATCAATATATGTGGGTCCAACATTCAAATAACGTCCACCAAAAGTTACAACTTTATTCCAATAGGGACCCCAACAATAGTAGCAACAACAACCTTTCACCAATCAGATTCCCCAATATCAAAATCACATGCCGGGAAATCAATACCAAGTCCCAAGAAAATCATATGTCCCAATACAAGGAACATAGAGGCAAAGCCTTATACCTACCACGATATAGACAGTCAATGTCGGGAATGTTCCTCAATCTCTATTAGACATACTAATATAGCAAGTACAAAATCTACAACCGCAAATGATGGACATGCAAAATCAGGGGCAAACCAAGTCTTACACATCAGAAGACTTATACCCATACCCATTTTCTCACTCATTGCACATGTCTCTGTTTCTCACTCACTTCTCGGTGCCCAAATTTGACAAATACAGAGGCAGTACCAATCCTGTAGAGCATTTCAAATAATTATTTGCCAGCTGCATTGAAGTTGCACACGATGAAACTTACCTAATGTGACCAACAATGGAATGGTTCTCACAGCTACCCCATGGCATTCAGTCTTGGGGAGAATTGGCCAAAAATTTTATTGCTCACTTCCATCATAACATCAAATGCAAGGTCAACATCACAGACCTTTGCGACATTAAGCAAAAATATGGCGAATCCTTTGTTAAATTCTTACAAAGATGGAGGAACAATGCAAATGGAATGACGTATGTTGTGCCCAAATAAGACCTAACAGTCACATTCATTAACAATTTGATCCTAGATATGTCATTCACGACATAGCTGCAACTCGCTCCAAATTTCAAGAAACTCATAGAACAAGGAGTTTGATGTGAGAAAAACTTGGTCAAGTGAGGAATCCTTGCAGATCCTACCCAAACAAACACAAACAAGAATGCAACGGATAACACCAAATGGTATAATAAGAACAAGAATGTCACCAATCATGGTGTCATTGACGTCAAAAAAATCAACTATGCTCAACCCAAGGTTTCACTACAAGGATCACCCATGACGAATCAAAAACTAATGGTGCACACTCAGTAGGAGAATAATCAAATTTAAACACCCACTGTTCAAGAAGCAGCTGTGTCCAAATACCAACCTAATGCACAATGCCTATAAAGGTTTCTGTTTCCTAAATGCGACTACATGCCATTAGGAGATTCAATAGAGTCAACATTGAAAAAGTTGATTCAAACCAATAATATCACTCTACCCGAAATTAGAGAGTACAAACATGGTGCTGTGAAACCCAAGTGGTGGAATGATAATGAATTTTGTAAATATTACTGGGTAGAAGGACACGACACCCAAGTGCTACCATTTAAAAAATGCAACACAAGATCTAATCAACTAAGGGATTATTGATGTCACAAATACCCAATCCAAGGGTACAATCAATCACACAATCTTCAATGATACATTTCATGATCATAGCAGAGGGAAAGCCTCCGCATCTAGTGGACAGTCTAAGCAAGTGAACTATACCTATGCCAATTCTGATAGCACCATAAATTGCATTAATCCTTTAGATAGCCGAGTTGCTATGATTTCAATTAGAGATCCCAATTCCAAATGCACTATCATAACATGACATTCTAAGGTTGTTTTGCAAGGAATGCCTTCCACCTTAGCTTCACCAGCTAATCCCACAACAACTTCCAATCCACAAACTAGTCTAGCAAATCAACTAAAGTGCACACCTACCAAGATATCCATTTTTTGACCTATTGCGCATATCCCCGTAGCATAAGAAAGCTCTGGATCAAGCTCTTCAAAATGCAGCAATCCCACAGGACATAAATCCAAAGAATTTCCAAACCATGGTCAACTACATCGCTTCCAACAAGCACACTACCTTTACAGACCATGATGTGTCACTGGAAAAGCCTCTGCATAATGATCCTTTGCATCTTCTTATCCAAGTGCATAAACACACAATTCAGAGAGTCCTCATTGATGATGGGGCTTGGTTAAACATATGTACTCTGAAATTGATAAAAACATTGGGCTATTCAGAATCTAGAATTGATGTAACCAGGAGGATAAATATAAGGGCATATGACGAGGAGGAAAGATCATCAAAAGGTATCCTCATTCTACCAGTCAGGATAGGGCCATTCATAAAGAACACTCCCTTTCAAATCCTAGACCTTGATTTGGGATATAACATGTTTCTTGGGAGGCCGTAGATACATGAAATGCAAGTTATCCCTTAAATGTATCACTAGTGCATCATTTTCCCATACCAAGGGGAAAAGAAAATCATTGAAGGAGATCCCAACCCATTCTAACACTGCAACACCATAAGAAGCAGTAAAGATAATCAAGTGCCTTCAAATCAAGAAGCAAGCATTCCTTCCACCTTTGATTCTATTCCTAAAGACATACAAAGAAAGGTGAGTAACATATCAATCAAAGACAAAGGGTGTGGTGAGTATAGCTATGAGGAAGCTTTTACCATCACTAACATGCCTCAAAATCCTAGATCATATGGCATGCCTCAACTAGTGGAAACACATGAAACTCCTGGACCAGTGTTATTCAAATGTCCACCAACCACATTTGTCAAATGGGGAGACATAGCTGAAGACAACCCATTCAATCCAGACATCAACACTTGGTTGTATAAATATTTTCTAGAGGCACCTCAAACAGAGATACCTTTGTCACAATATAGGGTTGGCTTCACTATGTTGTAGAGATTTGGATATGATGGTAAGACTGGTCTGGGGGCAAGACAACAAGGATTAATGGAACTATCTTTACCACCAACCAAAAAAAACAAAAGAGGGATAGGCTATGGTCGAAACTGAACCAGTACAACCATCCGAGATGTACCAGTAGACCAAGAACAAATTGCAGAATTAAACCGAGGGCAAAATCTGGAGCATGCCCTCATCAGCAGTATACTTTAGCAATTATTTCCATCAGAAGTGGAACCCTCTAATTCCCAATTGAACCTTAATCAGACTATCCAGGATGATGCAGAAAGTGAGACATCTAACGAGCATTCTAGGATGAATGATTCCCACTAGTATGAGTGGTTATCCCTCCATAACTCTGAGTTTCCCATCCCTGACTATTCCCCTCGTTCTGTCAGTACCATACACCTTGATGAAATATTTAACCAAATGAGCATAGAAGACCAACCCTGTATCAATAAACATGTTGATGTCAATTCCTTAGGTGGTGTTTCCATGTCCCATTATGAGTTTTTTGAAACTATCACCGTGGTTCCGTTCACCCAAACAAAGTCATCCCCTCATGGGGACCTTTGTCTAGTCTACCCTGAACTCATAGAAGGGGACCATCAAGGAAAACCTGACATAGATCTTTTTAAGAATAATTAATTCATCATAGACTTCATGTGACTTTGAGAAGCCATACCATAAGGAGACCAAAAGATAGGCTTCTCTTTTAACTTGGACAGATCGGTATACTTTGGGGAGGAGGCTCCTCTTTCCAGCCACAAGAAAAATCAAAATAAGAAAGAACAGTCAATAAGTGAAAACCGCAAGGCACTTTTTGACCATAAAAAATAAAAAATAAAGGATGTATCTTTTGGTGAAAACCTCTCTGAGGTGCCAAAGGATGGAAAGCTGGAACTCCTCCCCTTAAGAGAAGAAAAGTCAAGGTTACTAGTTGAAGAAACAGAGGAAGTCAATATAGGGGATGAAAAGGACCCTAAACATATCTATTTGGCTAGATCTCTTACACCAGAGGAAAGAGAACGGTTCATTAGTTTCTTCAAGGAAAGAGAAATCAACTTCGCATGGTCTTGCACATACATGCCATTTTTGGATCCGGAGCTAGTGCTACATCATCTGCCATTGTTGCCAAATGAAAAACTGGTTAAACAAAGAGTGAGAAAGATGCATCTGCACATCACTTTACTTTTCAAAGTAGAATTGAAAAAACTCCTAGATGAAGGATTCATAAGACCAATTCCATATGCAGATTGGATATCTAATATAGTGCTAGTAACCGAACACAATGATCAAATCCTTATATGTACAGATTCAGAGATTTAAACAAGGCTTGTCCCAAGGATGATTTTCCTCTACCAAACATTGACATAATAGTTGACCTGACAATAGGGCACCAAATGTTGTCACTCATGGACAGTTTCTCTGGATATAACCAAATCAAGATTGTGCTAGAGGACCAACACAAGACAACATTCACATGTGCCTGGGGAACTTACTACTGGAATGTGATGCCATTTGGCCTCAAAAATGTAGGTGTAACTTATCAAAGGGAGATTACCATGATCTTTCATGATCTAATTCATAAAATAATGGAAGACTATGTTGATGACATACTAGCCAAATCAATGTCTAGGGAAACTCACCTACAAGCTTTGGGCCTGATATTTAATCGAATGCAGGAGTACAAGGTTAGACTCAATCCAAAGAAGTGTGCATTTGAAGTTACTGCTGAAAATCTCCTTGGATTCATTGTATCACATAGAGGAATCAAAGTGGACCCATAAAAGGTCAAGGCCATCCTTGACATGCCACCACCAACTAATCTAAGGCAACTACATGGTCTACAAGGCATACTGCAATCTATCAGGCGATTCATCGCTTAATTGAAAGACAAGTGTCACCCATTCGAACACCTACTACATAAAGATGTGATCTTTATATGGACAAAATAATACGAGAAAGCATTTCAAAGCTTCAAGGATCATCTATTGAAGTCCCCTATATTGTGCCACCCATTCAAGGCAGGCCACTCCTCTTATATATCTCAACAACAGAGTCAACACTAGGTGTTCTCTTGGCACAACCCGATGACCAAGGCATGGAAAGATCCATTTACTACCTCAGCAGAATGATGGTGGGCTATGAGATAAATTATTTAACAATTGAAAATTCATGTCTCATAGTTGTCTTTGCTTCCCAAAAGTTAAGACATTACATGTTGAGTCATCAGACAAAACTCATAGCACCTATAGATCCATTGAAGTACTTGTTGAGTAACGCAACACTAACAGGATGACTTGCTAAATAGTTCATGGTCTTAAGTGAATTTGACATAAAGTATGTGGATTGAAAGGCTATCAAAGGATAGGTAATTGTAGATCAACTAGCAGAAGCCCCAATACAAGATCATCAACCTATAGTGTCAGACTTTCCAGATGAATCGATCCCCACAGTACAACATGCAATAGAGGTCTGACAACTATTCTTTGATGGGTCATAAACAAACCATAGTGCAAGAGCAGAGATAGTCCTCATTACTCCACATAATGATGCAATTCCTAAGTCATTCTGACTCAACTTTCCATGCACAAACAACATAGATGAGTATGAAGCTCTGGTCATCGGATTGAAGACAAGTATACAATGGAGGATAAAGAACCTAAGAGTGTATGGTGATTACCAATTAGTCATTAGTAAATTCAACAATGACTACATGACAAAAGATGAGAAACTGATCCCATATAGAGAGCTGATGGATAACCTGTGGGATTCTTTTCTTTTCATTGTATTTGAGAAGGTTCTAAGGGTTCAAAAAAAAGCAATGGATGTGATGGCTACTATAGCATTCTTGATCGATATGCCAGGTAACAAAACTAGATTCCAATTTCTTGTAGAACAACTAATTATACATGCACATAAAGCTCCGATAACAGAGTCAACGTGCGTCCTTGTTGGTCATGAGTCCTCATGGTACCATGACGTGTATAATTACCTCCAAAATAGTACCCTACCACCTGACCTATCTAGAAACCAAAAGAAGTGCCTCATTTGACAAGCCTCTAGGTGCACCCTTCTCGCTAATACTCTATATAGAAGTCCAGATGGAACAATTTTATGATGTCTCACTTCCACGGAATCTCAGAGAGCCTTGTACGAGGTGCATGAAGGAGTTTTTGGGCCCCATGAAGGTGGCAATAGTTTGGAAAAGAAGATCATTAGAATGGGATACTACTGGCCAACAATAGAAACATATGCTAACAAGTATGTGCAAAGGTGTCGACAATGTTAGATTCATGGAGATCTTATCCATGCACCAGCTCAATAGCTCAACCCCATCACTTCACCATGGCCATTTTTGAAATGGGGATTTGACTTAGTGGGAAATATTACACGAACATCTTCTAATGGTCACAAGTACATCATTTCAGCGATGAAGTACTTTACCAAATGGGTGGAAGCAATTCCTCTCACGTACATCACTGGTAAGAAAATCTCCATGTTCATACTAAACAATATCATATGTTGATATGGAATCCCTCAAACCATGCTCATAGATCACATTACACCTTTTCAAAACTAGGATGTCAAAGATCTCTATGAGAAGTTCCACATAAAGCAAGGTTTCTCTTTGTTCTACTATCCCCAAGGGAATGGTCAAGTTGAAGCCACTAACAAAATCATCCTGAAGATCTTAAAGAAAACAGTCAATGAATATGGGCGAGACTGGAATTTGCAGCTTAGTCCCACATTGTCGGCATATAGAACCAGTATCAGAACACCTACATGAGAAACTTTATTTTCCCTGGTATATGGATCAGAGGTGGTTGTACCCCTTGAATTTGAAATCACCTCCCTTAGAATCTCACTTAAGAACATCATTTCAGATAAAGACTATCGAGTAGCTAGACTCAATGAACTCAAACTGTTGGATGAGAGAAGACAGAATGTGCTTTATCACTTACAAGGCTATCAAAATCTCCTTAGAAGAAACTATCACATGAAATTAAGGCCATGAACCTTTGAGGTAGGATATCTTGTCCTCATGGAGAATCAAAAGAACCAAGCAGAAAGGGTTAAACCAAGACAGTTAGAGCCTAATTGGCTAGGACCCTACGTCATCGTAACATCATGCAATAGTGGGGCATATCAACTAGAAACTCAAGAAGGAGATCAGATCTTTGGTCATGTCAACAACATGCACCTTAAAAGGTTCTACGCCTGAGGTCTCAAGGTTAAGGAAACATATCTAAAATCTAGAAAATACAAAAAAATCAAAAAATATAAAACGTTACCTTGGTGAAAACCCGGAAAACAGACACCTTGGAAACAATAAAAAAATTCAAAAAGAGAAAAAAAGTAAAGAAAAACACAATCACTCTCTCAATGAAAACTTGGAAAACAGACACTATTGAGTAGGTACCTTGGTGAAAACCTGGTAAACAAATGCCAAGTGTTAAGGTCCCTCTTTGCCATCAATGAACTCCAAAAGATTAAGTTTTTTTCTCCCCGCATACAAGATTGAGTACCCAAGCTTATTTTTAGAAGCGCAATCCCTTTTGAGCATCATGCTTATCCATGGTTTGTATTGGTTCACCAGACTAGGGGGCAATTGTAAAAAGTCTAGCAAAAAAAATCTTAAAATCTTAAAAGGTCATCAAAAATCCTAGAAAGAGAAAAATGTCCTGAAGAAATGAATCATCATCAAAAAATCAAATATTGCAAAATCTCAGCAATAAATCATCTCTGTTATCAACAAGCGAATGACGATAAAAAAATCAATCAAATGTCAAAACTGTGAGCTTCAAAAATTAGCAATAGACTCATATGACTCAGCTTTATCAACAATCCAATCTGTCATCAAATCGAACAATTCAATCAATCTTCAAATCAAACTATTAATTGTCTTACACAGTGACGGATATACTCAAAACCAGACATATCGGTCTTATATGAGTCATCAATTCCTAAAACTAGACACAATCAAGCAAATCAAGGAACAATTAACTATTGACTAGGTTAGTCATGTTAGTCAGTTGTCAATTTATCTTTCATGATTATGTTCTTATGCTACTCAAGGATACCACTAAGTGATGAGAGTAGCTATGATGGATCTTGATCTTATTTTCTTTGATTGATGTTTGTGGATTGTTCCAATTCAATTATGGGGAAATTATGATTCAGAATAAATGTGGTAGGAGCTGCCACACATTTGGAAGCAACACAATTCCACAATCTGAGCTAACCCTTGGAAAAGAACTGAAGAATCCTTATCTTTTATTTGCTTATTGTTATCACAAAATTATAGCGGTATTCCGATGGTCAGTATCTGGGTGCATTTTGTTTTCTTTCTTGGTTATTTTACATATTGTTATCAGAGATCACATTAGTATCCAGATGGTCAATATCTAGGTGCATTTGGTTCTCTTTATTTTCAAACAAAGATCATAGTGGTACCCAGATGGTTAATATCTGGGTGCATTTGGTTCTCTTTATTTTCAGTTATCTACTTTTGGTTTTCAGAGATCATAGCGGTATCTAGAAGATCATTATCTGGGTGCATTTGACTCTCTTCCTTTTCATAATAAGGTGTAATGATGAATAAAATTAGAAATTACGGCAACGAATTGGTTTCATCACTCATTCTCTCCTAACTAACACATGCATTTTCTCAGACACTTTGTGCATTTTAGGCTTGCATTCATTTATTGCATAAGAAAAAAATAAAAAACATGTGCATATTAGATAATATAATTAATGCATCCCTCATCAATAACATCACAACTAACATACGAATGCATTCATCATCATCATATAGTGTTTCAACATTATCAACAAATTAATGCTCATCTGATGCATTTTTTTGCTTAATTTGTTGAGGGGACATATAGTCGACCTGTTATCGTCGGGGCAAGTTGGGGCAAGATCAAAACAAAAGATTCTTTGACACAATGCAACAAGTCACATTGTATCAAAGAGGGGAAAATGTAGACACCCTAAACTGGACATACTTGTGACCTTACATTAAAACACTAATTTTCATCTATTAATTAATAGTTTTTTAATCATTACTTAATCATCTATTTCTTCTAAATCCATTCCCGAAATCATTTTCCTAAAATTAATTAAATAGTTAATTTTATTTAATTAATTAACATTAATTAATTAATCTTCATTAATTAATTAAATTCAATTTCCTAAAGTTTAAATTTAAATATTTAAACTTATTAATTAATTCTTCTAATTAAATTAATTTAATTTCACTCAATAATTCAATTCTAAATAAAAATAGAATTCAATTACCTCATGTTTGAATACTTTAATTACAAAAATCAATTAAATATTCAAATAAATCCTTTCTCAAGTTCAAAAAGGTAACTCTTGATCAACTTTTTAGTTAAATAAACATCCCTCTTCTCTCCAAGTTGAAGCCGTAGAGTTTATTGGTTGTTTTTCAGTTAAACTAAACATTTCCTCTTCTCTCAAAGTTGAAGAGGTGAAGTTTACTGGTTGCTCCTCAGTTAACTAAAACGTTTCCTCTTCTCTCCAAGTTGAAGAGGTGGAGTTTACCGGTTGCTCCTTAGTTAACTAAAACGTTACCTCTTCTCTCCAAGTTGAAGAGTTGGAATATACTGATTCCTTCTCCCCTTTGATGTCAACCATTCATCCTCTAATCTCTGGGATCGATCTCAACAGCTCAAATCATTTCCATATTCTATATAATCAACCCTTCTCAACCATTTGAAGGATCTAGGATTTCAAGCTTTGTGCACACTTACTCTGCAGGATTCTTGCGAAGCATCAAACATTCTTGTGATCATATCAATATAATTTTCTCAATACTCCCAAGTCACAGACGTTGTCGATACCAATATTGAGCACCATTCATTCAACATTTTAGGAGTAGAGAGAAGCAATAGAAGCCTTGAGCATTGTGGTTTGCATTCGTTTGTTTTCCTCTTTGATTTCTTGTTATTTTATTGTCCATAGATTCAATCTTAGTATTTTTGATTGATTTTCCCCATTGCAAATCGGTGCTACTAACCCTTGTTATTCGAGTTGGAGAAAAATTGGATCTACACAGTTATTAATGGAGATATAAACAAATTGTTGCAAATAGCTTTGCAATAATGGTCTTGAGATTTTATGACTAAAGAGAAACCCATGCTTAGGTGTAAGGAGGTTGTGGTGATGAGAGAAGAATGACAATTTTTTTTTTTTGCAAACATGTAATGGAGATAAGAGTCGAAAGTTGAAGTAATGTTTGCCATTGCAAATTTAAGGAAATTGTTATATGATTTTTATTAAAAACAAAGTAACCCTCTATATTTTATCTATTTACTTCTAAATCTAATATAGATGGAGTGGATGCTTCTGTACATAATTTGGGTTGCTGCTTATATTGTCAGTGAAGCATTTGTATTATATTGCTAGTGAAGTATTTCCAGTGAGGCATAAGTTGGAACCATTGAGGTTTATGGTTTGTGAAGCTTAATGAAGTTTATTTTCATAGAAGTGTTTTACCCTTTTAGGGCTTTCCACTCAAATACCTATGTCATATGATGTGCATAAATGATTCTTATATTCTGTGGATTGACATATTCTTTGATGTTATTATTTTTATGTTTATAGATTGGTAAATGAATTAGTGTCATTGGTTTTAAGAATTTACTTGTTGAATGATTGAGTTTTATAGACCACTGATTCACCCCCAATGGTCTACAATATTACAACAAGTGGTATTAGAGAAAGTTTCCTTGGAGAGGTTTAACAACCTTATGCTGATTCTAGTAGTGGGATACTTGTTTTCATGTCACAAGAAGGTTTGACAATAGGAAAAGAACCTTTGTTTGATGATCCAAATTATGCTTTTTGGAAAGTTAGAATGAAAACATATTTTATTTTCTCTAGGATTTGATGTATGAAGTATAGTTGTGAATGAATATAGTGTTCTTGATATTATACCCACTAATGTTTCTTCCAAAAGGAAATAAGAAATTGATGCTCGAGAAAATCATGGTATACTTTGTGGCTTGACTAAAGATGTTTTGTAGAAGTTATGCATTGCAAATCTTCGTAGGAGGCCTATGATATGTTGAATAATATCTCTTATGGTAATGATTAAGTAAAATATTCCAAAATACAAATGCTTGTATCAAAGTTTGAAGGGTTAAAAATGAATGAGGAGGAGAAGATATCGGATTACCTTCTTAGAGTGGATGAGACTATAAATGTGATTTTTGGTCTTGGAGAAGAGGTGGAGGATAAATATGTTGTTAAAAAGGTTCTAAAGTCTCTTCCATCTAAGTATGATTAAAAATATCTACAATAGAAGAAGCAAAGGATATAAACAAGTATTGTATGGATGACTTACATGGTGATCTCATATCATATGAGATGAGAGCATGTAAAGAAGACTCTTCTAATAGAGAGGCAGACTTTAAGGCTATGAAAAAAGATAAAGAAATCAATTCAGACTCTGAAGACCTAGATTTCAAAGAACCTAACTTTGTTAGGAAGTTGAAAAAGGGGTTAGGAAAGCATAAAGGAAAATTTCCTTTTAAATTCTTTAACTGTGGCAGAATAGGACACTTTTCTATAGAATTCCCTTATGTTGAATCTTGTAGTGATGAAGAGAGTATTGAAAAGTAGGAAAAAAAGAAGAGTTTGTATGTTGATGTTTCTTATAGCAATTATGAAGACTTGCTTTGATGATGAAGAAGTCTTGTTTAAAACTGTGGAAACTTCTAATGCAAATCAAAGAGATGAACATGAGACAAAAAATGAATTTAAGATTGTAAATGTTTATCTTGAGGGTGAACTGGTTTGTGCCCTAAAGAAGATCAAAATATTAAAAAGGGAGTTCACATACAAAAGGATCAAGTTATGAAAGATAGTGAAAATATTATCAATGAAGTTAAAGAATTGGATCAATTGGTTATTGATTTGAAACTTCAACTTGGAAAGAGAATGAAAGTTGGATAATTGATCAAGGTAGAGTTAGCATTCAAGATAGAGGAATCTCACAAGTTTGAGGCATAAGTTGTTATGTTAAGAAAGAAAGAAAAAACTGATAACCTCAATAAATTAGAAGATTTTTTGAGAAAAAAAAAAGGATATGAAGTAGGTCAAAGTTTAAATATGCCATCAAGAACTAATATCAACAATCAAGTTTCTACAATGTTTGATCACAAGGATGTAATAAAGGGTTCAGATGTAGATGGCCTTGTAAAGAGAAGCAATAATATGTTCCAAAGATCATCAATTACACATGGACGATTTCCAATCAGGTTTCACTCTCATTTCTTTGGCTATTGCTTTTATTGTAATCAATATGGTCATAAGGTTAGTGAATGTATAGTTGGCAAAAAAAGGAGATCAAACTTTTATAATAGAAATTATTTTGATATGATGAAAAATATGTGATTCTATGGTTGTCATATTCTTGTCCACATAGTCAAGTATTGTATAATTAATCTTGATAGACAAAATGAGAAATGCAATGTTAATCTTGAGAACAACATTAGTCCTTTAAATTATGATGTAAGGATGAACACGTTCAAATAATTTTGGAGACCAAAGGCAATATAGAATATTGAAAAATCAATGTTTGTTCAAACCATATTCCATACTAAAATGAAATATTTGTGGGTAATTGATAGTGGTTGTTCAAACCACATGAGTGGTGATAGGGATAAATTCACCAAGCTTCAAGGTTATGATGGAGGGTTTGTTAGATTTGGGGACAATACTTCTAGATAAATAAAAGGCTTAGGAATATTATTTTTGGATGACAATATGCTTATTTATGATGTTTATTATGTAGAAGGTTTAAAACATAACCTATTGAGTGTCAGTCAGATTTGTGACAATGGTTACAATGATTTGTTCAATGCCCAAAGATGTGAGACAAAGAAGAAATCAGGAAAGACATTTGCAATAGGTAAGAGGAAAAAATGAAATGTTTATAGTGTAAAAGACATCACAAATAGTGATAAAATAAAGGTATCTGCCTTATTGGACATGTTGAAAAGTTGGTTGTGGCATAAAAGAATTGGACATCTAAACTTTGAAATATAATGAAAGTGAGAAAACATCAAAATGTTAGAGTCATGTCACCCATTCACAAGCCAACAAACAACACTTGAAAATAGTGTCAACATAAGAAGTTGTATACACCCAAAACTGGTCAAGAAAAGTCAAAAAAAGTCAAAACAAGCAATTCAGGATCAAAGCATTAATTAATTAAAAACCAAAGCCAAGAGGATTAATTAAATCAAAAGGATCAACTAATTATGCAATTGATTTTAATCAATTAATTATATAGTTAAATGAAAAATTAATCCAACCCATTCAAAGGGGAGACATGGCTAAATTAAATCAATTAATAAATCTAATAATTCTCACCCCCACATATGGACAAAACTCAATCAACCAATGAGGTGAGAGTATTTTGATCACATGGATCAAGGAAGCCTTTTCTATCTCAACCATCCAATTTGGCTTTGCAATCTTGGCCATTTGATTTGTCTCTTTGTCCCAACATTTGAAACCACTAACTCAACTCACCTCTAACCATGAGTCAATCTAACTCACCTTCCTAATTTTAGGAATCCTTTAAATAGAGTACATCAATAGAACAAGTGCATCCATTATCTAAGTGCGTCATTACTATAGCCAATTCATTTCTTAAGCATAACATTTCAATTAAGAATTTTCATCATAGTGATCACAATGGAGGAATTTAGCATAATTGAGCTAGAATAGGTAGGATTGCATCATACAAAAGCTTATTTTCATTCTAGGACAATTACTAATAGATTATAAATTGAAAGAATTTAATTATCTTTGCTAGATAGAGAACCATATGATGTTTCTTGTCTTGTTTTCAATTCAATAGCTTAAATTGTTTTTATTTCAAAAGTGAGGTGATTTCATTGATAAACTAATCCTATGAAGGTATTTCTTCAACACAGAACTAAACAAAAATATATTTTACATCAAAAGAGCATTCATCCACTAGACCATTGCAGCTAGCTCATACATATTTGTGTGGTACTACTAAGACAAGAGCTATTGGTGGAGTGAAATATTTTATGCACATTTTTTATGACTTTACAAGGATGAATTTGGTGATACTTTTAAAGCACAAGTAAAAGACATTTGATAGACTTAAAGAGATGCAAGAGCATCTTGGGATCTTGAAAATATTGCATCAACCAAAAATATTTCTCTTTAGATTTTTTTGGTGTTCTATTCTAGTTGGTCAGTTTTGGTGTTTTAGGTTTCGGTCACTCTTGTTGGCTCGTTATCTTATGCGGTTTGATGGGTTTTTTATAAACACCTTGGAGAGGCTTTGTCTAGGATTGTATCATGTGTCATTTTGTCTCGGGGAAGGTATCTTAAGTTTGGTCTGGTCCTAATTTTTTTCTTATTCACTGTTGGAGAGATTGAGTTGACTTTCAATCCTGCGTTGGAGTTAGGGTGTGCGGTCGTGCCTTGATGTTTAGGCATATCTGGGAGCAGTTTCCTATGATCACATATCTTTTGGTTTGTGGTTGTTTAAGTTTGGGCTATGAGTAATGTCTTCTATTCTTGTTCTATGGGATTCATCATGCGGTTTTTGATAGTTGGATTTTAACATGTGTGGTCATGGATCGTGATTGTTGGAATTTTTGTGGGCCTATATTTATGATCGCGCATCCTTATGTTCTATTTTGATGATTGGTGTTCTGCATTTTGGGTCCTGTCCTAAATGTTGTTACACATTTCCTTTTGTAATTCTTTGTTTGGCCGACCTGTTGGTGGCAATGTATAAATGTTATGTGTTGTAATGTGTAGAGGTATCTTAGAAGGGAGGTAGAATCCAAGGGGATGGTATTTATGACATGTATCATATTAGAATGTAGGATCTGAGAGTGAATTTGTAGTGGGCCATAACTAGGAAGGCCTTACAACCCACCATGTTTGAAGTCAATTTGGTGTAAAATTCTTGCTGATGACAGTAAAAGTTGTTATCTTTTATTCATATCACTGTGTTTCTTTGTTATTTCTATTGTGTTGATTCAGGCTACAAGGTTGGACATCTTCTTTAGGGATTTCTCATTCCTTGACTGCATCATAAAGTGTTTAGAAAAATGGTTGAAAAGGAATCATATTTGAAGATAAAGTGTCTAGTGTTAGAAAAAGGTGGATAATATGCTTAAAGAGGGTTTGAAGAGTATTGTGAACAATATGGCATCAAAGATAGTATGTTAATACAAGAACACCTCAAAAAAATAGGGTGGTGAAAAGGAAGAATGGGATAATTAAGGAGATGGCTAGAACCATGGTTGACGAAGCCAAGTTGCCTGATATGTATAAGAAAGAGGTTGTTAATACAACTATATACACACTAAATAGAGCTTAGTTAAGAGTAAAAACCAAATAAACACTATATGAATTGTGGTATAGTATGTCAACTTATGTTAAGTACTTTAGAAGTTTTGGAATTAAATGCTACATTAAGAGGGGTGAATAAATTTTGGGCAGCTTTGAGTCAAGATGTGATGAAGGAATTTTCCTTGGTTATTCCACTCATATTAAGGCATAAAAATGTCAGGTTCTTCTTCAAGATCACCATTCACACAATTTTTGGTTATCAAAAGTTGAAATACAAGCTCAAAAAGAAGAAAAAAAAAATAACTCATTGGATATTGTGATAAAAGATCCTTCCAAGATACTTCTAAAGAATCATCCACAATAAAAAATAATTGGAGATAAGGATGTAGGAGGTCAAACAAAAAGGGTTGCATTATAAGGTGAATACATAGGTTTTTTTTTGTTACAACAACAAATCCTAAAAACTATGTTGAAGCTAGAAAGGATGAGTTTTGGATCAAGACCATTAAGGAAGAATTGAGTCAAATTGAAAAGAACAAGACTTGGGAACTAATCCCTATGCCTGAAGGTAAGAATGTTATTGGAGAAAAATGGTTATATAAAAACAAGCCAGATAAAGATGGTAAGGTTGTAAGAAACAAAGATATACTTGTTTGTAAAGGATCTAGGCTTGAAGCAATCAAAATATTCTCATCTTTTTTAGCTTTTAGAAACTTCAAAATCTACTAAATGGATGTTAAGCCAACTTTTCTAAATGGGTATCCTGTTAAAGTCTATATGGATCAACATGAAGGTTTCATGTGTGAGGAAATACCTAATTATGTTTACAGATAAAAAAAAGGCTTTGTAAGGTTTAAAGAATTCCCGTGGAGCATGGTACTCTAGGTTGGATAAGAACCTATTGACACAAGGGTTGACTAGAGGAGGTGTGGACACCAATCTATATTTCAATCTTGAAGGTGAGAATGTACTTATAGATATTTATGCAGATGATATCATATTTCATTGCAACATTGATAATATGTGAAAAATATTTTCTAACCTTACATAATCAAAATGTGAAATGTCCATGCTTGGAGAGTTGTCCTTTTTCCTTAGATTGGATATCTCACAACTTGATAAAGATTTTTTCTATCTCATCCCAAATATGCAAAAGATATACTTAAAAGGTTTCATATGGATGAATGCAAACCGGTGAGTACACCCATGGTGACACGTTGTAAGTTGAGAAAAGTTGATGATACACCTAATGTTGATCAAACTAGATACAAATCTATGATAGGTAGCCTACTATATCTCACAACATCTAGGATTGATATCATGCAGACAGTGTGGTAGAAAGGTTTCAGTCCTCTCCCAAAGAGTCTCATGTGAATGCAATCAAGAGGATTTTTAGATATATCAAAGGAACAATGGGCTATAATTTGTGATATCCTAGGCATAGTGATTTTACTTTAATAACCTATACTGATGTTGATTGGGAAAGTTTCCTTGATGATAGGAGAAGTACTAGTGGAGAAACATTTTTCTTGGGTGATAGACTTGTGGCATGGCATAGCAAAAATAAATAATCAGTATCTTTGTCAATAATAGAGGCAAAGTATATTGTTGCTACCTCATGTTGTGCTCAAATTCTTTGGATTGTACAAACTCTTTCAGACATGAAGGTAGAAGGTTCTAACCTAGTTTCAATCTAATGTGATAACACTAGTACTATCAACATTTCTAAAAACCTTGCTATGCATTCAAGAACTAAGCACATTGACATTAAATATCCTTTCTTTAGAGAGATCGTGCCAGCCAATATAGTTACCTTGAATTATGTTTCCACTACCGATCAAGTAGTGGATCTTTTCGCTAAACCCTTAGAGAAGGAAATTTTTGAAAGTTTGAGACAAAGGTTGGGTGGCTTACCCTTCTCCTCTATTCACTAATTCATTAGCTAGCTTGAATTTAGTGTCAGGGGAAGAAAATAGTTTCCATCTTTATGTTCTCGAGACCTCATACTTCTTCCCATTATCATTGATGTCAAAGGGAAACATGAGGGTAGTAATGTTGATTTTCTTTGTGAGTGCATGATTGTAGAGATTGTAGGTGATGTATACTTGAAGTGTGCATGTGAAACATATGATAGGAAGTTTCTGAAGTTTTTATTAATGTGAAATATGCTTGTCTAAAATGTTAACAATAGTGCAAGACAATTTAAAGGCTAGTATGGTTTAAAACATATAAAGTATTGTGCACAGAGTGCATATAGTATACAATGTAGACCAAGAATGTTATGTATAGAGGATGCTAGTACAGAGACAGAGAATATAGTTTTAGATCATGAAGATTCACATTTGAAAGTACAATACATTTAGATGCGGGGTAAATGGAAATTACCGTAGATGTTGACATCAATGCCAAAGGGGGAGATTTATTGACATAGATTTGTCATTGATGTCAAATGGTGAGTTTCGATATCAGATCTTATCATTTACCTAAACAATTGCATTGAAAACAATTTAATGTTGTCCATGAATTTATATAGAAAAGTAGCTCCTAAAAGGATGGCTTCTTATTATTATTAATAACAACTAAGTAAAGATGACATTTATGCAATATTGTGCAATGTCCCCATTTTGGGACATTAGATGTCAATTAAATAATTATGTTTTAAGTTTTCAAATTATATCAAATTTAGTGATAACTTAATTTAATTATTTAATAAAGTATTAAAATGACTTTAATGGACCTTTGTGAACAATCAATAAAGTTATTTTATTATGATTTCCCTAATTTTAAATTTAAAGAGGGGATAATAAAGGGACAAAGAAAATAAATACCAAGAGACAAGCAGAGGGAAAATGAAGAGTCACATGGATCACACAGAGATGTGCTATTAACAAACATTGAGAAGCTTTGTCTAGGATTGTATCGTGTCTTATGGGGTGATCACTCTTGTTGGCTTGTTATCTTATGCGGTCTGAAGGGTTTTTTCTAGACACCTTGGAGAAGCTTTGTCTAGGATCGTATCATGTGTCATTTTGTCTTGGGAAGGTATCTTAAGTTTGGTCTGGTCCTATTTTTGTTCTTATTCCCTGTTGGAGAGATTGAGTTGACTTTCGATCCTATGTTGGAGTTAGGGTGTGCAGTCATGCCTTGATGTTTAGGACATATCTGGGAGCAGTTTCCTATGATCACATCTCTTTTGGTTTGTGGTTGTTCAAGTTTGGGTTGTGGGTAATGTGTTCTATTCTTGTTTGGATTGATCTATGGGATTCATCGTGCGGTTGTTGATAGTTGGATTTTAACGTGTGCGGTCGTGGAACATGATTGTTGGAATTTTTGTGGACCTATATTTATGATCACGCATCCTTATGTTCTATTTTGATGATTGGTGTTCCACATTTTGGGTCATGTCCTAAATGTTGTTACACGTTTCCTTTTGTAATTCTTTGTTTGGCCGACCTGTTAGTGGAAATGTATAAATGTAATGTGTTGTAATGTGTAGAGGTATCTAAGAAGGGGATTAGAATCCAAGGGGATGATATTTATGAGATGTAGCAGATCTGAATGTAGGATCTGAGAGTGATTTTGTAGTAGGCCATAACTAGGGAGGCCTTACAACCTGACATGTTTGAAGTCAATTTGGTGTAAAATTCTTGCTAATGACAGTTAAAGTTGTTATGTTTTATTCATATCACTGTGTTTCTTTGTTATTTCTGTTGTGTTGATTCAGGTTGCAAGGTTGGACACCTCCTTTGGGGATTTCTCCTTCCTTGATTGCATCATAAAGTGTTTAGAAAAATGGTTGAAAAGGAATCATACTTGAAGATAAAGTGTCTAGTGTTAGACAAAGGTGGATAATATGCTTAAAGAGAGTTTGAAGAGTATTGTGAAAAATATGGAATCAAAGATGTTGACATCAATGCCAAAGGGGGAAATTTGTTGACATAGATTTTTCATTGATGTCAAATGGTGAGTTTCGATATCAAATCTTATCATTTACCTAAACAATTACATTAAAAACAATTGAATGTTGTCCATGACTTTATATAGAAAAGTAGCTCCTAAAAGGATGTCTTCTTATTATTAATAATAACAACTAAGTAAAGATGACATTTATGCAATGTTGTGTAATGTCCCTGTTTTGGGACATTAGATGTCAATTAAATAATTATGTTTTAAGTTGTCAAATTATATCAAATTTAGTGATAAATTAATTTAATTATTTAATAAAGTATTAAAATGACTTTAATGGACCTTCGTGAACAATCAATAAAGTTATTTTATTATTATTTCCCTAATTTTAAATTTAAAGAGGGGATAATAAAGGGACAAAGAAAAGAAATACCAAGAGACAAGCATAGGGAAAACGAAGAGTCACATGGATCACATAGATATGTGCTATTAACGAACATTGAGAGGATCATACTCAACATGCTTGGTTTATTGATTTCTCTTGGAGATTTTGGGAGCTTCTACCATTCAGTTTTAAAAATCAAGGATGAGAAACTTTAGGATTTCTTGGACGATTGGATAGGAACCCAATTAGTTTCTTTGGTAAATTCATGATGGAGTTCATAGATAGGAAAATTTGTAAAGTCTTCATCTAAAGACAATCTTGCAATAATAGAAATATTTCACAAATGTTAGAAAATAAGGTTGTAATGATTTATCTATTTTGATAGCAATATTCATATTTAATTTCAAATCTCTATTTCAATCTGATACTGTATGATTTTCAATATAATATGTTGGATGAATAGAAATCTATTTTCTTGCAAAATGTTTGTATAAATTCTTGTGGAACATTTAGAAAAAATCTAGAACAAATATCCATAGGGGATATTTTAATGGTAACAGAGTCAGGTTCTCAACCCATCTATGAGGTTTCATAAGTGAAGATGGGCATCAATAGTTTAGTGGTGATTGATTTTTTTAAAAATAATGAAAACTGGGATTAATTTGAGGTCGGTTCATACTATTAAGCTCCGGGTGAATGTATCTACTTGTTCGGGAGATGATTAATTTTAATGTGTGGATCTTAACACTTGGGAGCATATGATTATTTGGTGGAGCCATTAAATATTTTATGGAATAATCATGTCGGCGGGGGCCACCTTACATTATGTTTAATGATTTAATTCTCTTAGGTTTGGTGATATATTTTTGGGAAACAACCAAAGTAATATATATCCAGTGTTAGGATCTTCTTTGTTGGGAGTACCTATTACTTATATCATAATTAGTGCAAACATAAGGCATCCTTAAATTATCGCAAGATTGAAGGGATAATATATGTGCCGCATTAAAATACTGTGTTGTGAAATTCATAATCCAATATTTGGTAGAAATTTGATAGACATTACAAATAAATAAATATTAACTCAAGTGTGGTGAAGTATTTTTTGAGTCTTCATTAATTAAAGAAGCATCATATTGTGAAATAATAGGGATAGAAATGGTAGAAGAGATGTAGAGAAATGCTCCTAGTGTTTTCAGAGTAGGAATTAAGGAGATTCCCAAAACTACAAGAAACTTAATGGAGTTTTTGTTGGAGAGGAAGATTAGAAACATTGTTAATCCTACAAATGAAGTTATTCCTTTGAATGTTTTATTATAACCATTGTGACTTGTGTTGTGAAAGGAAAAGAAAAAGAAACAGTTAAATTGCATAAATTTTTTGATGAGGTATGGGTTCACAATATTTTTTGTGGAGTTGTAAATGACTCTTCTTATTTAATGGCACTATACTTTTTAGTTCGAGTTATTTGATGATAGAAAATAGGGATTCATCATGGTAGAAGGTGGTGAATGGTTGAAGACTCTGTGTGAGCTTCCAATCTGGGTTGCAATTGCTATAATTTCTAGTTCATACATTCATGAGTACATCCCTCTTATTTGCACATGGGTTTCACTTATTAGCATGAGTTTCTAGTCTAGATAGGGTATCTTTCATACCATTATGGGCACACCTTTTTACGTATTGGTAATAGCTCAATATACATGTTTATTTTTTCACATATTTAGCAAATATTCTTGTTGGCGAAACCTAGTTTGTGGCTTCATTTTGGACTCTCTAATTTGCTAGGGAAGAATTTAAGACCATTGTATATTTGTTCTCATTGAATGAGTATGTTCATCTGGTATTTCGTTGGTTTTTACTTTGATGTCTTATGAAGTTCGTCTCTCTCTCTGCAATACTGGCTACAAATGCCTACGGGATATATGAGCACATAAATCAAACCTTCAACTATTGTGGGTGTTTGTAGTAAACATGTCTAGTTTGAACAAGTCTTCTTCCTGAACATGAGGTTCCCAAATAGTGTTTGATGTTTTGAAAGTGAACAATTGACGAGAGTTTGTATAAGCAGTATCTTGTAGACCTGGATGAATCCTTTAATATAAATTTATGTAGTTGAAGAAATTTATATTATTTGGGGTGTAACATTTGCTAAAGAGTGTAAAAGTTTAAAATTTGGTTGTGGTACTTCTATAGAATTGACTTTTTCTATGCATACCAATTTAGATTGCGATAAGAAATAAGGTCAGACTACTCTGTATAATTTATATCCTACAAATTGAATTATTTCTTTTATCTCTTGCTTCTTGTTTTAATGTACACAACATGTTCTTAATGAAAGAAGATACTTGAAACAAATTAGTGAATAAAAACTAATGGGATCTCACATTAGGTATCAAATGATTATAAAATTAAGCTCTTAGGAGATTGTCTATGTTAGAAGACTATTATTTTTTTGTATTTATTAATTATAATTAGGAGATTCTATAGAATCTCTACATGAATTTTGTCCTCTAGTCCTAGTTGGAGGACATGTCATTTCCTGTAATTCCTTTATTAAGGAAATTAGCTCATCCTCCTTAAGAGGATATTGAAACTTTGCACACACCTATTATGGATGTTGACATTCATAGATTGGTGAGTTACTTAGTAAATCCTCTCCTCATCTCTATTTAAGAGATGTCTCTCTTTCTCATTTCTACTCTTTGGATTCATTGTAATTGAGATTCTCTCTCTCTCTCTCAGGCCTTCCCATATTCATAATATCACAAAGGTTTTTTCTTTTCTTTTCCCATTTCAAAATCTTCTTGTCTCCTTATATTTTATTTTGGGTGCTTGCTCCATGTTCATGTTTTTCTCATGGTGACATTTTCTTCATCATCTATCTCTCTTGGATTATTTTTATTTCCTTTCTCTTGTTATTTTTCTTACATGGTATCAGAGCTTGGGTTGCTATTCCTTGTTTGAGTGTAGTTTTCAAGGTTACCATTCTTTGGAGCACATCTTATTGAAGACCCTTGTCTAAGAGAGAAGCTTGAGCTTCATTTACTAACTCTTGTGTTGCAGACTTGTATTATCATTTTCTCTAACCCTCTTTGGCCGGCTTGCCGCCAGAGAGTTGTGTTTGAAATTTATTTTGGTTTGGATGGTTTACCACCAAACCCATTTCATTATGCATTGTGTTTTTGTTAATCTCTGTCAGGAAACCACAAGGTTTATCTTCTTTTCTCTCACGTTTCTTGCAGGTTATATTCAAATTGACTTTTTAATCAGTTTTCATCTACAAGGTGTTTTTTATTGTAGGATTAAAAAAACATGTCTTAGATTTATTTTAAATATCTCTGTGCATCCAGACATCTCTCTATTATAATCTTTGTTTTTCATTAACAATTTTTCTTGCAAGTTTAAATCTCTGACTTTTCTAACAAATCACGATCTATCTCTGTCATTTCTAACCCATATATATATATATATATATATATATATATATATATATATTATTTTACTTGATATTTGGGCATTTCTTCTCTATTTTTACTTTCAAATCTCATACTTCAAATATAATCTATTTTGGCGCAGCCATTCTCTGTCCCCTTGTATGCTCATTTTTACCTCTTTTCCATCTTATTCTCAACAAATTCTCTTTACCAATTTTCCAAGCATCTAAAACTTATTAAATCTTCCTCTTCCTTTTCTCACCTTATCTTTTCTTTCACCTTGGATTCTATTGGCTTTCAACATTTTGTATTGCGCATCTTTCTTCATAGCTTGCGCAACTTTATTTCAACTACCCAACTCCCTTCTCATTACTATTGCACAACCTTCCCTTCCTTTGTCTGTGCAAAATTGACCATATTGGGCAGCCTTGACTATTGTGCACCCTTTCTCATTGTTTGTGCAACCTTCTAACTTTCTTTTGCACAACATTTGCCAACTCTATCTTGTGCAACATATAAAACTTAATTTGACATCTTTTTCTTTGGTCTCTTGGGCACTTTTTTCATTTTACTTAGTGCGCAACTTCTCCTCCTTCGCAACTTGGTCTTTGGTTTATTTCATAGCTCTTTCACTTGGATTTTAGTGCACAACTTGGTCTCTAGTATAGTACCTTATTTTTGTGGTTCAACATGCAGTTTCAGTCAAATTCAATCATCAATCCTGCCAAATAGAACATTTCTTCCTGTTGTGTAACTCCTTTGTTGATTCGTTGCTCCTTCTTTGGATGTTTTTTGTTGCTTATAATAACTGACATTATAGTAAAAACGTCTATGTTTTGTGTTTCTTTTTTAA
Organism: Thuja plicata; assembly: GCA_018584345.1. Taxonomy (NCBI): domain Eukaryota; kingdom Viridiplantae; phylum Streptophyta; class Pinopsida; order Cupressales; family Cupressaceae; genus Thuja; species Thuja plicata. Next base: position 300,731 of record MU223106.1, on the reverse strand, counting down.
AATAACTCTTCTACAGGTAATTATTTATTTTTATATCATTTGAACGGTTTCCAACTAGTTGACTTCTATTACAATTCATTTAATCAATTTGCTTTCAAATACTTTCGATATCGTATTTAATAGTTTAATAATTTTGGTTTTTTAAAATAATACTAAATACATTATTTTCTATAAAAAGTTAATTTTTTTTCAATCATCATTCAAATTAATTGTTTCATATAATTTCAATACGTTATTTCTATGAATTAATCAAGTTTTCAAATGAGTTCATGAGCTTAGAGAGAAAGAGTTCTTCATGAAATGTGGAGACGAATGGCCTGTGTATCCTAGGATTCATAAATGGGTGGATGACAATGGGGGTAAGCAATTCTCTTTAAAAACTCTGCCTAATGCTCCATGTTCATGTTTTTCTCATGGTGACATTTTCTCCATCATCTATCTCTCTTGGATTATTTTTATTTCCTTGCTCTTGTTATTTTCCTTACATGGTATTAGAGCTTGGGTTGCTAATCCTTGTTTGAGTGTAGTGTTCAAGGTTACCATTCTTTGGAGCACATCTTAATTCATTTACTATGAATTAAAAAGAAACACAAAAAATAAAAGATTATTTTTTTTCTTAAAATCATTCTTTAATCATTCAAATTTGATAAACATTGTGTCAACTCTTTCATTGGTTTAATTCGCATCTTCTTGGTCATTTTTGTTGTTCATATCTGCCTCCAGTTCATTAGCTCTCTCTACGTTTTTTTTTGTTTTTTTTTTCAATTATTCCTTCGCCTTGTACCTCTGTCATTTGAATCATCTTTGCATCTTTTTTCATCTCTGTATCTTTTTTGATACTATTATGCTTGCAGATAATCTTCATATGTTTAAAAGTTTGAATATTTTTAATTACTTTGACTATTTTGGATAGTTTAATTTACATTTTTAAAATAAGTTTTAACTAAATTTGGTTTTTTAACTAGTTTGAATACATTTGTTCAAATAGTTTAATCAATTTCTTTATTAATGATTTAAATCACGTGTTCCAAAATATTTTAATATAACATTTATTTAGTTTTTTAAATAACATTTCAATAGAATTAATCTGTTAAAATTCATTTTTCTAGTCAATTTAAATTTTTTAACAAAATAATTTAAATTTTAAAATCATTATTTATATGCTTTAATCTCATTTTCAATTAAGGTGTTAATATAATTCTTTAATTCATGCTTATTCAAGGTTAATACCGTGTTTCTTCAACCTTTTCATAGTTTAACTGAAAATTTAATTTCATGTTAATAACTTCAATAAAGTTTTTTTTTGCTCAATAAACGGTCGTAGCCTTTTTATTTTATTAAATTTTCTTATTTTTTTTTACACCTTTGTTCAACATTGGGCACTGGTGGGAAAGAACGGAGTTAAGAAAACCTCTCAATATCGCCCGGGGATCATAGTCCACTTAGACTAAATAAAAGTAATTAGAGTGCAGTGATTATAGGGGCATACCCCTAAGTACAAAGATAAGAGGGCATACCCTCATGCATTTTTGACATTACATATATGTTCTAGGTAACATATTTCTATTTTATACAAAAAATTACAATGTTTATCAGATGAGAGATAAGGCTTTTCTCCTTCCTCCATGACCTTGAGAAGAAGTATAAGACATATATGAAGTAGATGTAGGCTTTTATGGGCATAATATTGTTGAAAAACTGTCCACCAAAGCTAAGATCTTTGTTAGTTTTCCATTTGATTAAATAAAGATAAGGAATTCTTAACAAATTAAAAAGATCTTACATGTTCTTGAAACACTGCCTTCTGTCTTTGACAATTCCTGCATCGATTAGCTTATATAATACAAAAGGTGTCATAATGTTTTTTATGTTATGTTGTTCGACTATAAGAAAAGAATTTTCCTTTACAGTTCATGCACACAATTAACTATTTCAGAGAGTTAGCGTACTTGGCATTGCCCAGTATATCACAGAAAACCTCTTTACCAAAAATTATGTATACCACCATGGTTTGACATGGTTTTATCATAAGAGTTTGAGGAACATGACCAATGTCTTTAATAGAGATGCTGGAAATAATCCTGAATTAATCGGTGTAAAATTAAACCAGATTACTGTCTTATTTCATGTCTCATGGATTTTAATTAATCTAAAAGGATAGTTGCTAATAAACTTACGAGAGGTCTGTTTTATTAATGAGCCATTTGTGTCCAAGCAGAATTTTCAGTTTTCGTCCTTTGAGCTTAATTTGGGAATTTAAATTCATTGAGTCTTTTGCTTAAGTCCTAATTCCATTTGATGAGACAAAGCGAGGGATTCTACTAAGGATTAGATTTTTAGGTTTTGATTCTGTAGTTTTAAATTCTCGTTATAGCTATTCATTGATTTTATTTTAAACTCTACATGATTAAGACCCTATCCCTACATTAGTCAAGAGTAAGAATATAAACTAATTGTGCTCTTAGAAGCCCAATAGGTTGGTTTGATGACTTTAGAATAATAAAGTGGCTTAGGCCATTAAATTTAATTTTAAAACTAGTTTAAGTAAGATATTAAGATCCCATGTCTTAAGAACGATCGTGGTAGAAAGAGGGGTTTTAATAGGATCATAGGGGAGTCTAAAAGTTAATAAGGGTTATCTTGATTATAGAATAAGATTTTTATATCTTCCTTCATGAGATAGGAATTTAACATGATGGTTTAAATCCCCTAAGGATTGATGATGGAGTCATTTGTTCCTAGATTGGCCAGTTCATCTGCTCTCTTATTTCCTTCTCTCTCTATATGATAGAAGGTAATAGAGGTGAATTCTTATGTTATGGATAATGCATGATCTAGAAGTTCTCTTAGCTTCCAATTTTAAATTGATTGGGATCTAAGAGTATTGATGGTGTTGGTAGAATCACCTTCTATATCAAGATTTGAGATTCCTAACTTGGAACATAGTTTGAGGCCTTCCACTAGTGCACACATTTCAGCCATAATGTTGTGGTAGTACCTAAAGGTTTTGCAAGAGAGGAAATTTTCATCCCATTTGAATCATGAATGACACAACCTACACCAGTGGGTCTAGGGTTACCTCTGGAATCCCCGTCAAATTTAAGTTTGAATCTTCCCTCAGATGGAGGATTCCATACACATTCTTTTCTTGCTTTCGAATTGTTGTTGTTTGGTTTGTTGGACAAAGGAGGGATCTTGAGACCAATCCATTGGTGTCTCATAGCTCCATCCCATGCAGTCATAGATTTATTAGGAATTGACCAATCTGATAATCTATAGTTTGTTACTTCGATGATGTTTACATTAATTTTATTTATAAGTTGATTAACCTCCATATGTTTGTCTTTAAGAGTCTCTGATTCCTCTCCTTCCATACTTCCCATATAAGAATAGACGGGCTTACCTTGCATATGATATTATAAATACTATCTTTATGGTAGTTTGGCCAGGTTTTGAACATGTCTTTCAAGCTATGAGGAAATGTTGTTGTGTAGTCAAGTTTGTCACAAAGCCATTCCCAACAATTCCTAGTATAAGGGTAGTGTAGGAGTAAATTGTAAGGAAACTCAGGTGCGAAAACAACTTCCTACACTAATCTCTAAAGGAAAGTATTGCACAAATTCTTTTAAATCCTTACAATTTCAGGTTCGTTAACTACTTGAGCAAAGATATTGCAACCATATACCATGCATATAGAAAATAGAGAATGACACAATGATTTACCCTGGGGAAAACCTTTTGGTAAAAAACCCCAGCACTTCAAAACCTGCACAATGTACTATCTTCAACACAACGATTACAACACACTTGCAATGCAAGTTCTTTTAGGAGACAATCGACACACACAAACAAATCCAGTAGCACCAGATTATACCAACAATACACTTTTTTTGTATACTTTCCTGTAACCCTAAAAAATGCTTATATCATTACACTTTCCTTTTTAGGGCAACTCCCAAAGATAGTCGTATTAGGGTTTTACCATTCTCTGAGAAAATAGGAACCCTAAAAATTTATCAGTTGCCACATGTCATTGCATGTCTTCACCTGTCATTGAAATCTCCTAGAAATAGCTCTTACGTGTCATAGGAATCCGTCATAACTATTTCATCCATGATCTCCTTACACACAATTCAAGATGTCGACACATCAAGTGGAGTGACACATCAACATGCCAACTAGACAAGTACACTCACACTTAATTACATTATTTTCAAGAAATACATTTTAAAAAACAAGTAATAAGAATAGGAATTATCCAAGGTTGAGACACCTTATTCCTAACATTCTCCCACTTGTTGAACATCTTGTAAGAGCAATAGGAACATAATAGGAACTAACCACTATAGGCCAAAAGGCCCATAGACTCTAAACACCATCTGAACTTTGCAGTGCCCACTGGTTTCGTTAATGCATCTGCAACATTCTTCACAGTATCTACCTTCTCCAAATTTACCTTTCCATCTTCCACCATATCTCTCACAAAGTGAAATTGCACATCAATGTGCTTTGTTCTGGCATGGAAAGTTGGATTCTTTGCAAGGCAAATAGCGCTCTGACTGTCACACCAAATAGTAATCTGTTCTGCATCAACACCAACATCATAACACAATCTCCTAAGCCAAATGGCTTCCTTACAAGCATGAGTATCAGCCATGTTCTTAGCTTCTGTAGTGGACAAAGCAACCACATGTTGTCTCTTACTCATCAAACTGATGGCACCACCAAATATAGTGAACACATAAGTATTGGTGGATCTCCTGCTGTTAATATCACCTGCCCAATCTGAATCCACAAACCCATGAATACAAACTGAATGCGAAGATCCAGAAGAGTTACCATGGTAACATATGGAGTAATCTAATGTACCCCTCAAACATCTGAATACTCTCTTAACTGCATCCCAATGTACCCGTCTAGGGTTAGCCATAAACTGACTCAAGACTCCCATTGCTTGGGCAATGTTTGGTCTAGTATAGACCATAGCATACATAAGACTACCAACTGCACTAGCATAAGGTACTCTACTCATGTCCTCCACCTCACTAGGAGATTTTGGACAATCATCT
>MU223106.1:279214-292216 GCA_018584345.1 Thuja plicata | reverse complement strand
TAAAGGAAAGTATTGTGCAAATTCTTTTAAATCCTTACAATTTCAGATTCGTTAACTACTTTAACAAAGATATTGCAACCATATACCATGCATACAGAAAATAGAGAATGACATAATGATTTACCCTGGGGAAAACCTTTCGGTAAAATATCCTAGCACTCCAAAACCTACACAATGTATTATCTTCAAAACAATGGTTACAACACACTTGCAATGCAAGTTCTTTTAGGAGACAATCGACACACATAGACAAATCTAGTAGCACCAAATTATACCAACAATACACTTTTTTCGTATACTTTCCTGTAACCCTAAAAAATTCTTATATCATTGCGCTTTCCTTTTTAGGGCAACTCCCAAAGATAGCCATATTAGGGTTTTACCATTCTCCGAGAAAATATGAACCCTAAAATTTTTTTCGGGCCGATGCCCCGAACCCCACGGTTGGGATCAAGGATTGGAAGAGTGTACAGTACTCAACTTTATCAGTTGCCACATGTCATTACATGTCTTCACCTATCATTGAAATCTCCTAGAAATAGCTCTTACGTGTCATAGGAATCTGTCATAACCATTTTAGCCATGATCTCCTTACACACAATTCAAGATGCCAATACATCAACATGCCAACTAGACATGTACACTCACACTTTTACATTATTTGCAAGAAATACATTTTACAAAAAAAATAATAAGAATAGGAATTATCCAAGTTTGAGACACCTTATTCCTAACATAAATGATTTGTGGATTCAAAATCTGAATTACAGAGGCAACATTTGCTATGGTCTTCATATCCTATTTTAGTAAACTGGTCAACAGTGAGAATCTTATTTTGAGTGGAAAACCATGAGAAGAGCCCTACCTTGGGCAAGACATGTTTGTCCAAGAAAAGGTGAAGGGGAAGATTTGTTTTATTATATTGATGTTCAGCAATAATTAGTTTATAACCATCTTTAGCATTATATTTACCATCATTTGATGCTGACCACAAAAGAGAATCCTTTTTATTATTAAGAATGATTTTTCTACTTGTTAGAATGTTAGACAACATGGTTTTATGATGGTCTGGTATATTAATGTTCACCAGTGATTTCCATGTAGGGTTGTCAAGGGCCATATCAATTGGAGGGATAAAGTAGTCATAATGTATTTTCCCTAGCATTTTTTAAGGGTTTGGATGGTGTTCCCCCAGTTATGCATACTCAAGATGGAAGGTAGAACTTCCCAAGAGTCATCCCAAAAAAGTGCCTCCACTAATACATTTCACCCCTATTTTTGACCTAAATTTTTAACGAGGCATTATATTTATTTTTCTTGGTCAGATTATAGAAGGAAAATTTTGATTTTTTTAAAGTAATACCCTTGTTCATCATAATTCCAATGAACACCCATGTTAGTCATAATTTTGATGAGCACGGGCATTACTTAAAAAAAATATCTATTCATTATGTTTCCTTATGCGCAGTAGTCAAAGACCACAGAGGTCACGAAGGGTGGAAGAAGTGAGTGCATGGAGGTCGGTGAGGGCTCATAGGTAAGATCTATGATTTCATACCAATTTGATTTTATTTTTTAATCTGTTGATCGATGCAACCCTACTGCATGATCGATGCAACCCTACTGCCTCTCCTCATTTTCAAGATGTAAAAAATGAATCATCTGATATCTGGTGGCATATATATCATGAAGGGTTCTGTATTGGTATATGATGTATGCATAACCTATACTGATCTCTTTCCACACACTAATGCAACCGACAATGATATTAAAGAATCTGAGAAGAAATAGAAATTTAATAAAATGTCAAATGTCATAAAATATTCATGGTAGGAATTCCCTTATTGATGCTAAAATTAAATTTCTATGCACATGGATTGATGTGGTTCAGTGAACAAATTGTGAATTGATTGGTGCACCATGAGTTGCTGTGAAGGTCGATCTCCCATGGAGACACAAAGAATATCTAATCCTTTTACTTCAGAATTTAAAAGACAGAGTTGGCTTTCTTCAGATGCTAAAGAACAAAGTTTTCTCTTGCATATGATAATAAGGTCAAAACTACTTTCCTTCTTGGTCCACTACTGATTAAAGGTCATATATGAATGTATTTGCAACTACACAATCTGCAATGATTTAAACATTGAAGTATTTTTCATTTTAGGGCAGATCTCTGGTCAATGCAATTGATGTTACCAAATTGAATAGTTAGGTGATTTCAAAGTATTGATCCTTATTTTTTGTTAAGTGCGGTGAATTCATGGTTACAATTCTTTAAGGCTCACTGCCTAAGGAAGCTCACTTCTCTCTAGTGGAAATGTTGAGCAAGATACAAAGATACACATATCTACTGAAGAGATTCACTATCTGATAGCAGGGTACATGAAGCTTACAATGAACAACATGAACATGAACTACTATAACAAATTCATCTGACATATGTGTATGTGGCATTCCTTTTTCACACCCTTACTCCATCTTACTTAATTAACACACATAAAAAATTATTTGTTCATCTATTTATATCCACCACAACATCTCAAAGCATCAATTAGGTTGGCTTCAAACATATACACCATGAAGAAAAATGAGGTGTGGATAAACCCAAAGATTAACCAAATACAAAACCATCACAAGATATTATCCAAAGGAAACATAAATGGGTTAGGATATTGCCATCCAAATAATAGCAACACTCTAAAACTTCCAATTGTACGCCTTTGCACCACCACAAAGAGACTAAAACCATCATGTGCACCAAGATATGATAAATGTAGGCTCCACAACATCCCTACAACCATTTAATGAAGTATATGATCATTATGTGCTGGCCCATGTAAAGAAATCCACTGAAATAAAGCATTTGATTATCTCCTCTATAGTTTACCTAGAAGATCAGATAATGTTGAAGGCCTAAATTTCATGACTTGATCTTTTTATCCATGCATTGGTTTATCGTGGAGTTCACTTCGATTTTGAATTATTTGAATATTGAATTGGGCACACACATCAATATTTTGATTCCTTTAGGCATGTGTTTAGGAGGTTGGATAAATACAAAATAATCTGCTACAACTAACCTTTTCTCCAAAGGTAGTAGAGTACTTACATTTTCTACATCTCCTCAACCCAAGTCCACTTCATTAAATCCCAACCACCTCCTATCACTTATTGAAAGCATATTGTTGTATTTTATATGCACATGTGTCACAATACTTGGCATCAAATATGCATTATTTAATAATGACTTTGATCTTTTTATCATTTTTGTAGCCTGCAAAAATTATCCATTTATGAGATCTTGTGCAATATCTATTGAACATCCCATACCGATAGCATTACCATAGTACCCTTGTGGAAGTGGGGGAGGAATTGATCTCCTCATATCAGTTCATACTTATGATTTTGAGAATGGGAGGGAATGGGACAGAAACTAAAATTGAAATTGTGTGATTTAAACAAGGTGTGAGTGAACCTTTATATACACTAATACAACTGTTACGCTTTTGGAAAGGCATCTAAATGTAAAGAATATTGAGCTGCAATTATTCGACCTCGCTATCAATCCTCCATAATTTATTCAAGGATTTCATTTTAGAAGTCAATCATACTAGTTGCATGATGTTATGCTTAAGACATTTACCTACTCAATATTTTCTCGTCTTAATAATCTGAGTATATTATAATGAATTCTGGTAATCATGTAACCTTAATCAAATATTGTAAATCTACATTAGCACATTTTGTTTTTGAGGTGTAGGTACAAGTATACATTCCTTAATGTATAAGGGAATCTTTCCCTATGCATATCTCAGAGAAGTTGATGTGAAGTGAATTTCATTCTAGTTAGGTCTAATAGTATCATTTTAGTTGTAGGATAGTTTGGAATCCTGTAGGGACTCATAGAGAAACTTTATATCTTTATGTAAGTAAATTTTGAAAATTGGATGAACAAATAACCAAAATGGACAATTAACTACATAGCTAGGTTGATTAACCATTTATTCATATCTCCTTGAAACATCCTAGTAATGTGCATAGTGGATGCATCATTAGCCCTCATATTACTAGACGAATTTGGTAGTTGTAATTTAGGGTAGCAGTCATAGACTTTAACTTTCCCTTTTTCATTTCTAACAGTTCCATACAAGTTATCCCTCTATATCTAAAATTTCTAGCCAATATATGGATCACATATAATATAATGTCAAAATTATGAACACCTTTAATCATCATGAATTGGTTATGGAGGCTTTCTCTAATGTTTTTAGCCCAATAAATTTTATTACTATTTTTTTTATCACCTCAATAAAATAGAACATACAAGTCTCAAAAGTACAAGTCAAGATCAATCCCATTTCTCACTAAGAAAATTAATCATATCATTAATTTTTTGTATGATTTTAGGTTTAATCATCTAGTGGTCATTGATAACATCTAAGCAGTTGTCAGGTCCTTTCTCATACATCTAATTTGCTTAATATTTCGTAATATACACCATCGCAGGATGAGAGGAATTCCAAAAGCTTCTATAATTAATTCTATATAGAATCCTACTAGGATCCTACCATGAAGAGATACCACTTTCATAGAGGAGGTCAAGTGGTGTTTTGCACATTCCATGACCAATTAAAGACACTAGACTATGGGAAGCCTACATATTGGGCTATCCAATTTTCAATTAATTGTTTTACCTTTCTAGAGGGTTTTTTTTCCATAAAATATCTCTTTGAAGGCATCCATATCTAGTGCAGCGTGCACACAAAAAAAGTGTAGGTTGGCCTACCCTCCTTCTCAATTGGATGATGTCTTCAATTACTCTAATCCTTCAATAGGATTATCTACAACTTCTTTCTTTCCCAAGGCCTTTCACTCTTTGAATTCCCTCCAAATCTAATAACTCCTGCCTGTCTGGTTACTCACAGAATTTAGACTCCAAAACTCCAAACTTACAGTGTTCCTAAGGAAACTTATCAATCTCCAACAATGGGTGACTGAACCACACCAATCCCTGATTTTATTAAGGATTACAGACTTCACATAGACTTCTATTGATCCACTTTCACTGACAATTTGGATTCTACCAATCCTTCAGACAAGAAAACTCAAAATTCACCCTTACTCTTACTAAACCTTCTACAATGGTCTTTTCCTCCCAAACACATACTAAATCTTAGATCAAGGTTGATCAATGAGATTCTTAAGGACCTCTTATACTACTATTTTGATTTCCAAAATAACTAGTTTGACAAATTCAACAAACACCAAAATTCTAGGTTTATACTCCTTCTTGGATAGACTGCAACAATGGATTCACTTTCAATACCAGAGTTGAATATGGGACCAAGACTAATAGTTATAGAATCTCTGATATTCCATTGTTCTACTCAAAAATCCCAAAACAAATACAACAAATATTCTAATCCCACATCTTTAAACTTTCACACAGTATACTAGCCTAGGCGATCAAATTAGGCTAGAATCTAATGGAATGGTCTAGAGATGGGTACTTAGGATAGATGTTTCCACTTGGCAGGGTTTTGTGGTCTTTAAATCCTTCAATTCATTCAATAAATTGATCACATTTGATTTCTATCGTGTTGTTGCTTGTCTTGCTGGCTAAATACATACTTTATATTTAGCCTAGGACATCAGGTTTGAAGTCGTAGATCAATTCCCTTGACTCTAAGCTTTTGGATTCCTATAATAAACTTCCTTAACTTACATTCACCCATTGGCATTGATTCCCAATGGTTAAATTTTAAGTTAGGCCCACATCTCCATCGCAGACCCCAATTCTTGTGATTTTCTGACTAGTAGTCACAATTTCCCTTCTAACTCGAGAAACAGTTAACTAAAACAAAAGAAACCAAGTGAAAAAGAAAGGTAGTTCAACAATGAATGTTATTGGATCACTCAATTAGAATATGGGATCCTTACACAACCATACCACTCAGGAAAATGCTCAGAAAATAGTCATTTTTCATTAAACTTCCTCCAGAATGTGTTCTTTGTCCAATCTCTCGATTGGAGAGGCTTCAACCAATATAAAACCAACTCCCTAACCGATCCAACAGATTCAAAGTCAGTTGTGGTTGTTCGGAGCATAGTTGCAACAGTCAAGCAACATTTTGAAATGTTGCATTGACAACATTTGCCAAAAAATGACAACTAATGACAAAACTAACAACATCAACCTTGCTGCATCCTAACAAGTGGGGAATGACTCTAAACATCTTCCAAGACACAAAAATGGTCAAACATGACTTTTAAAACCAAAACCAAAACCAAAAAGTGCATGCTTCAAAGGAAATAGTCAAAATCACCAACACTTCAGTTATTTTCAACTTCCTTTAGACAAATTTACAACCTTGACAAATTTACACCTTATAGTAAGATTCCTAGCCTTAATTTTTAAGTTACTGTCTTTAACAAATAGTCATCTTATCCCTATAACAATGAGCCTAATTCAGGAAACTATGATGAACATATGCACAACCCTGACATTCAATATCTTTGCATGTCAAATGACCAGAATTTCAAAAATGACATTGATAGAGTGCACTCATGTGTCCTACCAAACATTTGAAACTATTCTAAATTATACACTCAAAGGAGCTTTGGTGGTTCTTCTTGATCATGACATTGTATGGTGTTTCCTAAATAGCATTTGTATTCTTAAAATTTTTAACTAATATAAGAAGATTGCTTATTAGTCTCTACAAAGATATGAAAAGAAATATGGAATTCGACATACATGGGGCATTAATTTATGTTTTGTGTATGTTTAAAAATCAGAAATCTAGAATTAACATATAACATGTGTGTATATGTTTGAGGATTAGGAGAGCTCTATTACAAAAGACAAGCAGGCCATCTTCTATTTGGATAAAGCTATTAATAAGCTACATATTTTAAAAAACTTATCACAAAGTTTTGAGGCCCAAAAAGAGAAATTCTTTCCTGTTAGTTCCTTTATGTACTTTAATTATTACTCAAAGAGATGCATGTGTCAAATATATTATTTTTAATGTTCCACATAAATGTTATCAATCTGCATTGTGATATTTATTGAATATGAGCTTTACTCATCAATCAAGTTAAATCAAGATCATAGAATCAGTCTAATTCTATTTCTAAATTTGTAGTTACAACCAGATGATTTATTTGTACTTGGTGTTTTGCATTTAGGTGGAGACTATGTTAAAAGGGATCTAGAATTAGTTGCATTGTGTTTCAGATGGTAAAATAGATGCATAATTTTTAACGTATTACTTGAATGATTATATTCCATGTGAGCATGTTATATTTCAATGAGACATGGCAAAGATGACATAAACAAATCAAACAATGTTCTTAAATATGTCTCTTGATTAGGAGAATAATGTGATTTTAGTTAAAAATTTGATACAATATGAAATTTTTAATATTTTCCTACGTGTACAACAAATGCATGGTGGAATTCTAATCTATATGTGTAGTATTCATAACATATAAATAAAAAATAAAGATTCTATGGAATGACAGGTGTGCCTACCTAATATATCAAACACATTTATTTGTGTTAGTCTTTATGATATGTTTTCATCTAATATATCCTCTCTGTTATGTGGTTACTTTTCTCAACTATGTGAAATTGCTTTGCTTCCATATGTGTATCTACCCAAGTCGTTTGCTGGCTTTTGACTTAAGAGCATATTAAGTTTCATCTTCCCTGGTAAGTTGCTTCTTTGTAAGTGTTTCTCTATGGGGTTTGTTTAGTTGCCTTAGCACTGTCACTAGTCATAGTTAATATATGATTTGTTCAAAATGTACATATTGTTTTGAACTTAAATATAATATTTCTTATTTAATTCCCTATAGAAAATAGTATAAATCAATATAATAAATGTTATAATATAATATGAAAACAAATATATAAATATATATAAATCATTATATTAATTAATATATAAATACTATTAGTAATGTTCTGTGTAAGGAGTAAAGTAAATTAATAATAAATAATTATGATTCAATGATGATAAGTATATTATTATCATGTTATTAATAAATATAAGTAGAAACAAATAATAACTAGATAATAGGCAATAGTTGGCTGAGAATACAAGTGACAATTTCTATATCGAGCATCAATTGTATTATGAAGAAGTAACATGATTAACAAAAGAATTGAAGAGCATCGACCTATATAATATAAACTAACACAAAAATTTCCCATTTAGGTTGTTGAAGAGACACCGCTTATCATTTCTTAAACATTGATATTTAAGAGGGATCATCATCGAAATTTCTTAAACATTTGAAAGAAAAGAAAACTAAAAATAACCCTTCATTTTTCCTTTGTAACTTAACTCATGACTGTTCCTTCAATGATTATTATATCTATCTCTTTGTTAAACTTGAAACAATCCCTACATTGAAAAATAGTTGAAGCTCTGGGCACATCTATGTTAAGGTAGCATTTTTTATTAGTGTTATGCCATGCATACCCGTCCCTATATTTTGTGGGAAAAATGTTGGGTACCCCCTTTTTTTTCTTTTGTCTTTGTTCTGTTTTCCTTTGTTTTCCTCTGGCCTTTGCCTCCGCGGGGCTGTGGTTTCTCTTCTTTTTGGTTTCTCTCCCTCCAGGACCCGGTCCTAGAGTGTTTTGTTTCTTTGTGCCAGCCAGATTTCGGTCTCCAGGATGCTTTGCCACTACTTCCTCTTTTGTTAGAGGGTGTGGTTGCATGGGATCCCCAGACCTGGAGTCTAGAGGTTTTCCTTTTCTCGGGACTTGCAAAAGGAAGTGGTGCATTTTTACCTAAGGGTATAAATAGAGTTTCACTTTTCATTTTTACATTTACCACAAACAAATTACCCTGAGCTAATTAAGAGCGATTAAGTGCGATTTTTGAAAATTACCAGTGAGCTAAGTGTGTTTTCTTCAAGTGCTTAGCATTTTGAGCTTGTGTGTGCTTTTGTTCTCCTGGAGGGTCTTCAGTGTTTGTGGTTCATGAAGCCATCAGTTTGCAGAGCATCTCCTGTGGCCTTCTTCCTATATTTCCTGGCATTTAAGATAGGCTCTTCTGGTTCTCTCTTTGCTTCTTTCATTTTGCTTTGTTCTTTTTGTCTCCAATTTTTGTCTTAATTTTGTTTTCTTTTTGTATTTCAGTTTGTCATCGCCTCCCATTGGTAGAATGGCATCGCAGGAAGGTTGTATGCCTTCCTTGTGCTATATTTTGTGTAAATTTTGTAAATCTTCATGGGTTTCTTTATATTAGTGTAAATCCCTGCAAATGACGTAGGTTAGTTGTAAAGTTTTTGTAAGTTGCTAGTAGTCTGTAGGTTAGTCTCGTTTCCTGTAAATTTCATCATTCTTCAGCTTCCTATGTAAATTGGGTGTTTATAGTGTGCCTTTGTATATTGGTTTGTATATTGTCATGTCTGACCCATCCTATGGTGTGCTCACCATGCTCTCTGCATTGTTGAACCTAAGCTTTGAGCTCGCCCACCTGGTTTCCACCTGGTTCAAACTCGACACCTGGCTTGTTTGATCCATGGAAGTTTTCTCTCTCCTCTATCATTTCAGCATTGATGGCAGGATTAAATTCCCCCATGTATGAGAATTCAAGCCATCTCATCTAGAATCCAATTCACCCATGTCGAGACATCTTTCATCTTTAATGTTGTTACATCATTTATTGCATGACATGTGACAACCTATGTCAGCCCAGTACAACTCACTGCCTGGTCATTTCAATAAAAGCTAGTTTCTCTGAGTTCTGGGTGCTGAGAAGTCCCCAGGCCTTCATCCCATTTGTAACACAAGCTAGAATCCCCGAAACCTACGGGTGTCGATCAAATTCCAAGTAAGTTGTTAATTGTTATATTTTTGGATTTTGATGCAAGATAATGTCATTTTGATAGCAGGTGCAAAATGACAGTGAACTCTCTAGAGTCCATGAAATTAGTTTATGTTTTATGACATGTATTAATGGCTATCTAGTCTTGCAGGTTGTTGGTCACCCAATGAATAGTGTCTAAAGTACCAAATCCTCCTAGAAGTCTGAAACTCCCGACCACTTCCACCCAGGCGGCCACCAAGACAAGGGAAGAGAAGATGTTGGAGAAGCTCCTATTAACATCCAAATATCTGAAGAATGGTGTCCTTGTGGGATCCAAAGTGGATTCCAAACTTCAAAATGTTACCAACATAGAGGTCAGATCATGGGTAGAACTGCAGGGCCTTGTCCGGGCAATGTATCAACAACAATCTGTCGGGGATAATATGGAAAAGAATGTGGTCACTTCTGGCATCATCAAAGCAACCTATTTCCCCTGCTTAGTGCAGGAACCAAAGATGATTCTCTCCTTGGTGAAGCACTATAACCCACCCACCTGGGTTTTTTTGCTTGATGCTTCCCTCCCACTGAATTGCCCAACAACCATAGTAACTCTTGATGTTGTCACCTTTTCTTCAGGAATGGGGATCCCCCACTTCAGAAATGGTACTGTCATCTCCCGGGCCGCATCATTGAGGGAGTTTGAGAAATTTCCATAGCTTGCCCGACAACATCTCAATTCACACCGGTTGAAGTCCCCGAGGAAGGACTATAAGAAAATGAAATTGGAGATCCCCCACAGAGATTTCAAGGAATGTGTACAGGCAAGGATCATATTTCTATGCAGAATCTTTGAGGAACCCCATGCAAGGGATTTTTTGGCATGGATGTATTATTTTCTATACTGTATCACCACTCATGGACAGACCTTTGATTGGGAAACTATCATTGCCAACCATGTGGACTTTCATCTGAACAATGTCAGCTGGACATCAAAGTTCTACATGACTTCATATGTATTGTGGGCACTGGCACAACAGAGACCCACACTCCAGGGTTTGCAAATAGTGGGCATCCTTTGGAATGGGCCTAACTAGAATGCTCCGTGGGACCATTATCCCCAAATTCAATGAGAAGCCAGCTTCCCCAATTTTTGCTGGGTAAATGATGCCTTCATTTACCACAATATTTTGACACTTACTAGGGATTCTAGGTATCGACTGTCCAAGGAAGTAATGACCTTGGTGACCTCTTACAGTAATTATTTTGTTCAATTTCAGAAACATTCTTACATACGGGTGAGCGGATTCTCTGGCAAGCCCTACCTACTCCCCAAACATTTTGGGGATAGGATTATTCTTTTGGAGTATTATAGGAAAATACTGGAGCTCCACACATTTTATGGGGTGAAGAAGGTTACCTCCATCCCATTCCTGATCACTTGCAGGAACTATTCTTGTAGCCTTGCGGCCACCAAAGAGGTCGACAATGATTTAAAGAGTCTGGGACTAGCTGAGTTCCACCTGGCAAGGAACAATTTTGACCCACTCCGCAAGATAAGCACAACACTGCCTCAGGTGTCCACACCACACGAGCCTCACATTGAGGATTTTTGGGCAGATTTCTAGGATGATTTTGACCTTCGGGGTTGGAAATACTCAAGGATGACTAAAGGGATGATGAAGAGCCTCAGCCTTCGGACCTTTCCAAAATGTTTTTTAGATAGTGGGTCTTTGGAGGACCCATCGTACAAATCACACGGGATCAAAAAGATGGATCTCACTTCGATGCATTGGGACACCCCATAGACTTTAACAATTAAGAACATCACCCAGGGCATCATACAATGCAACCACGATTACTTTGCACAAGTGTGCAAGAAAAGTACCCGCCAGGGTCCAATTTTGCGGGGGTTCACTTTGGCCTCTAGAGAAACAAGGTCGAGAAAAAATAAGGGGAAAGAAAAGGAGAGCACCCCATCCCAGGTTCCACCCCTAGATTTGCTCCCCATTTTGGAGAAAATTTACACTCAGCTTGAGGCATCCCGCCAGCTGAGTGAAACATTGATTGCCCATCTTTCTCTCGGTCTTCCTATTACTCTGGTGGGATCTGCCCTCTTGGAAGGCTCCCCTTCACTGGCAGCACTCATGAACCAGCAAACGGAGACCAAGGATGAATATGCAGCTATCTTGGATGTCGGGGCCTTGCTACAAATAAGAAGAAAGAAGCAGAGGGTGGATCATCCCCTGCCAAGCACTGATGCAGGTCTTGGGATGCCAAAAATTCCCCAGGTGGAACTCATCCCTTCTTATTTTGAACCAGAGGATCCCCCTGCGGCCTCCCCTCCCCACGATGATTTTGATGACATCTTCCAGACGGAAGACTTGGTGAACTTGTTGTATGCACTCTAAAATGGTTGCCTAGACTTTGGGCCCCATTTATCATTTTATCAAATTTCCTGAATCAATGCTTTGAAACATTTTCAATTCAAATCAATTTCTTTGATCAAATTGTAATTAATTCAATTATTTAATTATTTCAATATTTCCTAAGGTTTGATCATTTTTATCTAATTAAAAGATTTAATTTTCTTTTTAATTAAATAAAATTTATCTTATTTAATTAAAAGATTTAATCTCCCTTTTAATTGAAAAAAAAATTATTTTATTTAATTAAAGTAAATTTGTCCCTTTTAATTAAATAAAATTCCTCTTATTTAATTAAATTCAATTTCCCCCATTTAATTAAATAAAATTCTTCTAATTTATTTAATTAAAAGAAAACCTCTCTTTTAATTAAATAAATAAAAATCCCCACTTAAAGCACTTTATTTGATGAAAAAGGCAATAAATTAAATGAAAATTAAATAAAAATTTCTTTTTCATCACATCTTTCTAAGTGGTGGGTTTTTGCCTCTTAATCTCAACCATTGATCAATTATTTTTGCCTCTTAATCTCAACTGTTCACTTTCCTATATAAGGAAACCTCTCCTTCTCATTTGATAATCATCAATCATCACTCAATCATCAATTATCAATAATCAATCATCATTCATATCATCTTTTTCATAGTATTGTTATGCTGCAGGTTTGGAGAGCAATTTTGGAGGAGGATTTGAGCACTTGAGCTTGGATATTGCAACTTCTCTCTTCTTGTCTTCTTCTTCTTGCATCCATG
>MU223106.1:257896-279135 GCA_018584345.1 Thuja plicata | reverse complement strand
ATGCATTGCAATCATATAGAGTAGATCTCATTTTTCATGCATTGAATCTCTCATTTCATGGTGTACTTGCATAGGCACTAACTAGGTCAATCTGAGGGCCTCCATTTCACACCTTTGCACTCCATGAATAGAGAGCTATGGATCAAGATTTAAGGCCTCATTCTTGAGCAACCTTGGATGGAATGATTCATAGAAGTGTGTCAACATTTTAGCACACACTTGCAGGCCGATGTGGTGAGGGAAGTGGAGGAGATTGATGCACAAGAAGAGGTAGCCCTAGAAAAATAATTCCAGGAGCATGAAAAAGAGAAGGAACAAGAACAGGAACAAGAGAATCAACAATATGTGGAAGGAGCACTGGTCTAGGGGACCGAGACAGAGGATAGGAAAATCTAGGAAGAGCAGCCGACAACTGGGGAAATGGGAACTTTAGGAGCAACCGTACCCCCAACTCTCACTCTTCAGACACCTCTAGTTACTTCAGGTGACCAGGTTCCCCAGAGTGTGACATTCGGCGAGGTAGTCTCTATGGCCCAACAATTAGATCTAGGCCAGACACCTTCGGCCCCTCCAAGAGATGTGCCCTTGGAGGAGAATGTCTTGGCGGATGATGCCAAAGAAGAACAACAGTAACAAGATGAGGGGGATAACCCTAGAAATATGGATAATGAGACCACAAATGCTAGAGAAGGGGAAAGTCCCAAAGATGTAGATGTGAATTCCACCAAGGTGAAAGATACGGGAAACCCTGAGGAGAAAGAGAAAGAGTCTGATGTGACTATGGATACTAGGAAAACACCACATGACCCTGAAGAAGACCCCAATACCCAAGCCTTAGTAGCAAGACCGCCCCAGCCGCCACAATGGTTGGTAGAGTCCCAGAAAAGAAAGGCCCTGGCAGCACCAAGTACCCCTCCCTAGCCAAAATGATGGCCCAGACCCAAGAGGCTAAGAAGCCTAAGAAGGCTTGGACCATCCATACCCTTCAGACTGGTCTAGGAGGAAATACAGTTGCAGTAGTGGTGACACCTACCCCAGATGCAGAGGAAGCAGTAGTAGGAGCTGTAGACTATATAGTTACAAAAGTTCCTTTGGGGAGGAGAGATAAATAGGGCAAGTTGAACATGTTAAAAGAGGCTACTCGGGCAGTTGCGGCCTGGTACGACAAGCAGGTGTAGAAGCTAAAGGAGGAAAAATAAAAGAATGCAAATCTCCTCAAACTTCTCATATAATTAACACAACCGTTGGCCGAGATCCATTTGGAAGCCTCCACCTTTGGAACACTGCTCCCATAGGGTGATATGGATGCTCTAAGGGCCATGAAGAAGAAAGCACAAGTAGTGGATGGGTGGGTCACTAAGCAGGTCACAGTCGTGAGGCAGTTCCTAGCAGCAACACTCCCATACCTCTATCAAGCCAGCAACATCATAGGCCAAGTGAATAGCATTGTCTCCCTATGGGAGAAAGAAACAGAGAAGTATGAAGAGTGGAGGTTAGAGTTAGAAGAAATAATGAACTTTGGGGAGGAATTCATTATGGAAATAGGTATTTTTGGAGAAGAACCCTTTTGGTTCCTCTGGTTCCAACACTCCAAACTTGGCATCAAAATTGAGGTGAGCAAGAAACTGGTAGCGACCCTAAAGAATAGAATCCCAGAGGTCCAAAATTCTTTGAATTCATATACAACATTTGTAACAAGGGTTTCACAGGTTGATCCCTTCACCACCGGGACTTTTGCTCTAGAAGATTTTGTACTAAGTAAATTTGATGAGCTGATGGAGTCCTGGTACCAGTCAGCTGGAGATTTTGAAGGAGGTAAAATGTCATGATTAACCAAGATGATGCTTTGGGCTCATGACGCAATGAAAGTGGTTGCAAAATTCAAGGAAGGGGCCAATGATGTTGATGAATAGTTTGGGGTTGTCAATGACCATTGGGATTGCATCAAAGATGTAGATGAGGATGGAATTGGCTAGATTTTGGAGGCCTTCAAACAGAAAAAGGAACAATAAAGTTCTCCGGTCTCCAGAGATTTTCACTAGCAGGATACAGTTTTGAAGATTCATTATTCTTTGAGCGTAAGCTCCCAGACTCTGGAATTCTAGGTCCCAGTTTTGTATTCATTCACCATGATCTGCGTCTAGGTTCCTTGGAGCCAACCGATCACTATCAAGCAGTTAATAAAGGTCAGAAGATAGGTGATCCTGATAAGGGATGTCAGGTAGAGGGGATGTTTCTGACAAATGATTCTCCTGAGGTGCCTCTCTCGCATTAACTACCTAATGCACATCAAAGATAGGGAGCCACAATTTTCATTTATGAGGCATGTAGCCTCGGTTACTGGGATGGTCATATTTCTTCTATAAAGTACCTTGACACTCTTCTCTATGTTGATTCTTCTAGATTTCTCCTCTTATCTTCTTTTATTTTGTCAGACCTCTGCATATCCCAAGGTGATTGTAATTGGTGCAGGTAGTACCGGCCACGGATAATGTATTATATTAAACAAGTTTACATTTAGATTAGGTTAGCTTTAGGTCAAAATTTGTGTATAAATAAGAAGTTTGATGCCATAACAAGGGTGATAAAAATTGATGATTTTGCAGTCCAGCAAGTAATAGAAGCATAGTATTTCACTTTCAATTGTTTTCAGGAGCTCAATGCTTAGTTGTTCTTAGTAGCTTAGAATTCTCCCTTGGAGCCATGAATGTACTCTCCAGTGATGCTGGAACCATTTGAGTTAATGAAGAAGGAAGGACATCTTATGGCTATTTTTTATGTGTTATTCTAATCTCTAGAGTTAACAAACATCTTTTGTGCAGTATGTTTTCTTATGTCCTTTTCTCCTATGTTTTAGTATTAATGATCATATCTCCCCTCGCTACTACATGCATGTGAATTGCTGGTTCTTTATGTATTTGGTATTTAGTGTAGTTTCTTACATTGGAGCATTGTTTGATGTTTGAATATTTATTGCATAAATATAGGTAGAAACATATATCTAACCCTGATTGGTCTTTTGCAATTTTTTAATTAATTCCAAATGCTTGCAGGAAACCCCCATCCCTTCTGAAATCCCTGAGAAGATGAGTAAAAACCAGCTATCCCCTCACAAAATAGTCACCTGCCCAACTTAGCTCCCCACACCATCAAGACCTAACTACCAGGTGCTTGGAGGCTAGGAGAATTCATTCTCCAAAAAACCTCTTCAGGCGGAGTTGGCCGGTACCCGGTGACAACTTATCCTCTATTGGCGGAGCCGGTCACAAAGTCCCATCAACAATTGGTCTTAGACTTTGTTACGAAAACAAATTCTTGTAAGTTTTTAGTATCAGCTGGTGATTGATCTTTGTGATGATAATAATGGTTAGGACATCGTTTCTTTGGCTAAAAATGATGATTTATTTCTCCTTGTCTTGTTAATTGACTTTTGAATACCATATAGCTATTGTAAAACACTACATGGATATCATGTGCATGAATCCATTGGTATCCTATCCTTTTATACTTCACTTTCCTCCAAAATTGACATCATAAACATTTCCATGACCGTTCTTTCAAACCCTCACTATCCTTGGCATCTTGTAACAATGACCCCTTTTATCATGGTTTTATTTATTCTTGATGGTTGTCCCATTATGTTCATGATATTGCATCTTTAAATTTTAGATTATTACTATGTTTGATCCACATAATGTTTGTATCACTACAAAATAACTATCTTTATCCATCATGATCTTGTTTTCATTTTGTTCCCTTCCCCTAGTATTCACTACTAAGTATTGTTATGACCCTCCTCATGACCCATTCTCTGCTATAATCACAACATTAGCCTTTTTTCAATACTGTTATTGTGATTTATGTATTTGGGGAGTAGAATCAAAATCAAGGACCTTGATGATTCGTGGACCATTTCAAACATCGAAAAACACGTCATACCAATCGGGTGTGGCTTTGTGGGTCTCACTTTTACTTCTGTCAATTATAATTGTTTCAAAGTTTGCAAATATATTTCCATGAATTTGATCTTTGTTTTTCATCACTAGAAAACACCTTACTTCATACACTGGCACAGTTGTAAGCTATAGTAGCTTTTGAAAAAGATAGTTATGCAGTCTCTTTGATGTAAGTGGCACAACAATAGATAGAGAATGAAAAACAACAAATGCAGCCTCATATGATCATATTTTGGTAGGGTAAGTGTATTATCCTTTAATTTATAAAGAGTTTGGTGGGTATTTAAGATCTTCAATGCACCAATATATGGGCTTTATAATATAGTGGTTCATCTGTTTGATAAGGAAGTGAACTTGAAGACAGAGGTAAAGGTAAAAGATGGAACAAAATAGGCCCATGGAAAGGGAACATGAAAAAGTGTATGCATACAAGGAAGGAGACTTTTCAAGACACAATTGGTAAAGGTGTGATAATAGGTAAAGGATAAAGTGGAACATTAGGTACAAATGAGAGACAAGCTAGAGGGCATGCAGTAGGTGAGTTTGGGAATATGGAGCAAGGTCTAGATGTTAGACAAATCAAAAGTGTGAGAAATGATGCTAATCATCAATACCTCAGTCATTGGAAAGGATCACCTTATGGGAGATCATTTGGAGCACAAGTGGATGGAGTGATCAAAGATGTTTTATTGCAATACAGTCTCCAAGGGACTTGGGAGCTTTTTCAAGCTAGGTGTATGGTGTAGGCACACCCAATGCTCCACATGTATCCATGAGGAAGATCTCTACAAATTATTATTTTTTATGTAAAATTCTTGTAATAAGGTCCTATGGACCATTTTCTAAGAGGTTCAAGAGCATTAATATAACAGGAATCCTTTTTGGGTCCATTGTGCAAAGTTGTTAAGAAATTGTAAATATTGCCACAGGGATGCAAAAGTGGTCAATATGCTCCCAATAATGTTTCATCATGTATTAAGGCCTATTTGACCTATTTGTGCCTATTTTCACTATTTTTGATTCATGTGAGGTCTTTTTTAGGTTCCTTAGCAAGTTTTGTACAAAATTGTCATTAATATCAAAAGGTTGTTAATGCAATTTTGTCATTTTGGAAGTTGAATGGGAATTAGTTAAAAAAGTTGTTAAAGACCATTGGGTTTTGGCTGAGTGATGTATTTAAGGCCTTTAATAATTTGAGTCAAGTGGTGGATGGAAGTTTTAGAGAAGAAGCAATAAGAAATCACTATTTTTCTACTTATCCTCTATCATTTTCATGTGTTTTGTGAAGTTGCAGAGTGCTATACGATCTCATATAGTGAATCCATGGTTTAAAATTCACATGGAAGAAAAACATAGTTAGTATACTTTAATTTGAATTTGGTTTGAGTGAATTGTATTAATAAATAAATGAGTTTGATGGATTTTAGTAAAAACTATCAGTAAACCCTCGATGTAAGGGTTTTGAAGGAACACATGAGATTTGCACCACATTCCACCATCCAGATTGATCCAAACTAGGGGAAATGAAAGGTATGAGTGACCTCTCTATGATTATGAAGCTATTAGAATAGGGTAATGGAGTTTGAATAGATTTTGTGTGATCCCTAGTCAAATTTGCCATGAATGATTCCTGGTAAACATAGGCAGAGATAAGAACTTGTGTAACATTCAATTGCGAATGGTTGTGGTTGTAAAAAAATTCCAAATTTTTCCCTTTTAATATTTTTATCAGCTATTGGAATGGAGGAGTAAAGATTTGTTTGTGAATTCAAAGAACCTGCTTTGGAAAAGAGGGCTACTTAGGCCTGCAATCTGATTACCAGACAATTATTGACTGATTTATTACAGAGTAACCCTATGAAAGTATGAGGTATATTGTGAAATGCCCAAAAGGGTATTTGAATCAATGACTAGTTTGGGGAGATCTAATCTGCATTAAAATAAGTTATGTCATTTTTTGTCATTGGCAAGGGCTACTAGGAAATGAGCCTAGTTGAGGGTGTACCAGGGGGTTTTTGGAATTCAAAGTTCTTGTGAGTCATTATTGACTTGAACATTTTTCTTACACATAGACTAAGATTTCCCAAGTGGGAGTCTTGAATTCCTTATAGGAGCATTAATCCATTGGGGATGAACCTTGCATTTGTAAAGGTTGAGAGTGGAGTTTTTGTTGGAATACCAAACTAATTTGTTCAAATCTATAAAATGCCAAATGTTTTTTCTTGTGAATAATTCTCCCTAATTGTTGTTGTTTTTGGGTCTTGAAGAAGTGATGGAACCATATTGTTTTGAAATATGATATCAATAATCTGATTTTCCTCCTACCTCTGCATCACTTATCGACCATATGAGATAAAGGCAACATGAGATCAAAGGAAATATTTTATTTCAATGGGTTCAACTTGTTGAATAGGATCAAAAACTAAACCACAAGTAAAATGATACCCTACATAAAATGTAAATCAAAACATTACTCAACAATAATATAAATCAAAATGTTTCATAGGTCATTCCCAACCAAAAGTACCTAATATGTAAGAGAATCAACACAACCCAAAGATTAATCCTAGAATACTTGATCTTAGAGATATTCCCTAATAAGATAGTTACAAGGGTTTGAGAAATATAGATAGATTTAATTTTATGTTATTTTAAGCTATCCTAACCCCATTCCATTCCAAATTAGATTAGGGAAAATGTGCCAACATTTCAAGGTGACAGTGATGTCACTGATTATGACCACTTAAGACACTTTGTTGATGTCATACATGAATTTGAAATTGAGAGTGAAGATATTGTAATGAATATAATTATGATGTCATTAAATAAGAGAGCATTGATAATGGTATAGAAGCTAATTGAATAGTAATATAGACCCATGGATGGATCCAAAGTTTGCAATATATGATATTACTACCATCACTCACACATACACATGCATGCACACGCACAACAATGTAATTAGCATTAGCATAGTTCATTACGTTAGCATTATGGGAAGGTACTTCTAGACCCTACCAATAGACAAACAGAGCCTTGCAATTCTATTTTTCATAAAATAATGGTGGGCTCTTTACTTTTCCAAAACTCTAATTTTGTTTTATAAAATGATAATGAGGTCTTTATTTTTCAAAATTCTAATTTTGCCTTAATGATGCATGTTTTGAAGATAATTAATTAAGCATCATTAAGAACACTAAACTCATATTTTAATAATTTTTTAGTACATCCACTTTATAAAAATAAATTAAAAAAATGAGAGTTTTTGTTTTATTTTATTTTGTAATTTATCATTGAGATAAAAAAAACAAAAACAAATTAGACCTTATTTTTTATTAATTTCCAAAAGGTTGGAGTCCCATCCCTTGTACTTACAATCATTTTAATTTGATATTATTCTTCAATTATGATTTGCAGAATTGCAAAATAAAATATCATATTTTCAATACTCATTTAACCATTTAATGAAAACTTCTCACTGTTGATTGAGCTACTTAACATATATGAATGAAGTGCACCACAGTCAACTATTGAAAAGATTTAGAATTGCAAATGTTATCAACATTTGAATGGACAACCCTCCTGCCATTTTCTAGTTTCTAATTATAAAGGCTGTGAGTGTGGTCGATGTATAGTGTGCATTACTATTTTCTCTTTTCACTTTTGCCACTGAATTCTTATTTCAAATGCTTCATGTATGCATGTGGGTCAAATTGTAATATGATAGTGGGCACTCATTTGATGATATGATGCCTGATTTTTTTTATTGCATTGTCTTTAGAAGAGAACATTCCAACTCAAGAAAATCTCAAAGCATTCCATCCAGCAATTTCTATAATGGGTGCATTTGATCTAGCAATCCACTGACCTATACTTAGCATAGAATTGTACATTCTGAAAATACTATAGATTCATCATAAGATTCACTCATTTTCCATGGCTATAGTTTGTCATGTTACAAGAAGGTAAAGTGATGATCCAAGTTGCTTCATTATTCTACTCTCAAGCTTCTATATCTTATATGAAGTAGTATTCAATGCAAAGGCTTGATGTGTACATAGGATCAAATAGGTTTTCAAAGAATGCAAACAATCTCAACGACATCTGATCATTATTATCATATTTGAGGTCAGAAATTTAGAATAGGTGAGAGACCATGCCATTGGTAGGTGACTTCATCAACTATAAAAAGTGGATTGACAACTACTTTTTTTCACATATCAAAGTTCCTACATTTTAAAGGGCCTTTGCAGGTGGAAGACTTCTATAAAAGGAAAATAAATTTCTAAATGGTTCTTTATATTATAAAGGAGAATTTCAACAAGATTTTGTGAAGGAAAGCTTCATACTTGATCTATTTTTAGTTATATTGTTTATTGAAAATTTCCTCCTCTTGGGCCAATCCTGGTTTTTGAAGATGATTCCACCTCTCTTTTCATGTGGTGACATGTTTTTTTTTTGGGTAGGGATCATATTTTAGAATTCCTTTCACATGTAATCCTTCTATATCCTTGGTGATTTTCTTGTACCTTCCAAATCAAAATATTTAACTCATCAATTTATTTTTTCTAGACATAACCACCAAGACCACTCGTAGCACTTGAAAAATGTTATTGTTGCTTGCACAGGTTATATAGATGAAAAATTGTAGAAGGAAATGCTTTTCAATTTATAATTAAATTCATTTTATCATACAATACTAAATATTTTCAACATCCACTTGTCTATGAAATACTGATTACTGCAATTTGTTTTTCTTATGACTCATTCTTTTTTCTACTACTATGCCAACTATGGGAAAATATGTTGCTAAAGCAACAAGTTAAAGTCCTATTACCTCATAAAAGCATTCTCAAGTGAGCTATTACCATTTAGCATAAGCATCAAAAAGAGCACAAGGAAAGGGCACAAGAATTACAAATCTAAAGAAATTTTTATCTCATTGTCACGAACAACTAAAGACAATGGAGAAACTATCTAAATGTATTGGATTGGATAGCATGAGAGGAAGATAAGAGGAATTAAATAGAATGGAGTTGGAAGATAATATGATTGGAGGATAAGATGGATTGAATGGAAGAGGAAGGGATTCATATGCTGAAATTTTTATGATATCCACTTAAGATATTGCATGATGACCGTGATACCTAAAACTGCATAGTGAACAAACACATTAGATAAAACAATGAATTCTCTGATTTGTTCCTCTTCTTTTTGCATTAATTCATAGTTGATCAGATGCAATATGAGAGTAGGGTGTGTATAAGATGATGATTTATAAATAAAGATTTGTGACCTCGAGATTTAAAATAGCCTCTTTTATCTCCTTGCAAGTTCTCTAGATGCTTGGGTACCTTCAGCTAAGGATAAAGATGTGGACACTTTGTTCAATCGAGATTCATCATTCTAGGCAATGACGGATCCCATCTCTTTGTTTATAATTCATTCATTTATACACATTTTTCTCTTTTGTTGTGTCTTTCCAGTTACTCCCACGACTTGTGTGGGATTTGTACTATACTATTTATGAATAAAAATAACTTTGAATGAAAACAGTTGTATGTTTTTCCCTTGTAATACATTTACGTGAACATAATGTGTTATTATTTATCAACATTTTTCTTTCAGTAATAACACTTAATTTGAAACCAAATGTGTACCTTAGATTTTAGTTGTAAACACATAACTAGTGATGAACCCATGTAATGTCTCTATATTGTTAGTGTTTTCTCTATACGGTTAAAGGGTCTAGAACCTGGTTATTAAGTATTTTATGATGATTAGCTAAACTTGATATCATGGTTATGAACTTATTCTTTAAACTCCCCTTTTGATGACAAAAACTCCTAAATGATTATGGCTATGTAATTTATCCATATTAATCATATTTATGGTTTGATGAATGTTATGTTGACATGAAATAGATATACCTATGTTTTTTTGCACACTATTGCTATAATGCAGGAGAAATTAAGATGCATAATTAGTCAAGCATGTGCTAAAGGAGATTCATGCCATGCATTCACTACATGTATTGATACATGTTTTTCTAATTTATAATTAATTAATTATATAGAATTGATTATATTGTAGTTCCTGGGAAAAGTTGAGATAGAATATGTATTAAATCGATAAGATTCCACAATTCATTTGAATTTAAAGCTTGAATTTCTGGTTTTAATTGTGTATATTTTTTAGCATCAACATTTCAAATCACACTCTGTGATCCTTCATGCTCTTTTCTCTTACATCTTGATGATGGATATCCTAAAGTGTTTAATAGCTTCCTCAGCTATGGCCTTGGTTTCCTCAATTATCATTCCATCTATTTTGGCTATCTTAGTTATTTTGTTTTTGTTCCTTCTTGCATTGGTTCTATTGTAATAAAACTTAGTGTTTTTATATCCTGCATTAAGCCAAGTTTCTCTGGATTTCTGCCTCCAAAAGAATTCCTCTTTGGCTAAGATATCCTCCAGGTCAATTTTAAGAAGTTTTTTTAATTTTTGGTATGCTTCCTGATTCATTCCATTCGCTATGATTTCTTTATTCAAGTAATCGAGTTCAGTTTCAATTTTGGCTTTGCTCTCAAAGATGTTACTGAACCATTCTTTTTTCCATGAGATTAGTTTGCTCCTTATTTTCTTAAGCTTATTAGAAATGATGAATAGTTTTGATCCCTTGAATTACAAAATTTCCCACCACTGTTGTATTAGTGGTAATAGTATCTCATCTTTGACCCACATATGTTCAAATCTGCAGGGGGAGCCATGGGCTCTAGAATCATCAAGAATGTCTAGTAATATTGGGAAGTGGTCATATCTTGAGAAAGGTAGGATTTCAGTTTTAAGGGCGAAGGGGAAGCTTGGTAAATTTCCTCTGAAAAAGAATCGATCAATTTTTTCAGCTATGTTTTCCCCGCCTTGTCTCATGTTTTTCCAAGTAAACATATCATCTTCTGGGTTTAGATCCATTAAGTTGTTGTGTCTAACCCATTCAGCAAAGTCCTCCATTAATCCTGGATTAATATTTTTGTCTCCTTTTTTCTTAGAGGAGTCTAGGATGGTGTTAAAATATCCACCAATGATAAAGGTTTGGTCTAGGTGGAAATTTAGGAATGTATTATTTTCCAGCCACATCAACCATCTGTCTATGTAATTAGTTGGTCCATAAATATTTAATATATTAAAGTTCAGATTGGATTTCAAAATCTTGATAATACCGCACATCCAAAGTTTATTGATGGAGGTGGGGGTATATATGATTTCCCTTGGGTCAGCTATGACATCCAGACCGCTTGATGCCCCTTCTTCTAGAGCACCAAAAACCTCCAAGAGTCCAAATTTTTTGTTTAGGTTTGTTAAATCATCGTTATTGAGTTTGGTTTCTTGTATGAGCATTAAATCAAGTTTATATTTATTGATGCAACATTTTATTAAACATTATTTTTTAGGGGAATTACAACCCCTAACATTCCATGAAAGGACCTTCATTGGCCCTAGGGAGGGACCTTCCCCCTCCTTGCATGAAATAAGTCTATGATCTTAGTTTGATTAGTCTTGTTTGTATATTTCATTCTAAGTTTTGCTAGAGATTTCTTGCGTCTCTTTTTAGGAGATTTTGCACAGTCAATCTTAGTAAATCCATCTTCACAAATAGATATACCAAGTTCTAGATTACTTTCTAAGGCTTCCAATTCCACCATTTCTTCTTCTAAGACATGTTGGTCATGCTCCTTGGCATCAAGTTCCTGGATTTTTCTAATTAAAATTTCTCTTTCAGCATTAATGACATCCATATTTATAAACTTTGTCAAATAATTATCTAGATTATCATTAAGAATTTCCTCGACTATTGTATTAATTTTAGATTGAGTAGAAGGGGCACCATTGGAAGATGGGTCTGTCATTTGCATGCTAAAATTTGAGAATTGAGGGATCCCAAAGGCTAGCACTAGATCCAAGATGGCTGAAGGTAAGGTAGATGCATGAGCTGGTTGGGGATCAATATCAGAAGGCTCCATATTGAGGTCAATGAGGGGTTCTAATGTTGCTTGGGACTTCATTTAGGGTTCATGTTGTAGCACTAGTGCCTCATCTCCTTTCTTTCTTTCCTTTTTATCTTTAGAGGATGGTGGATGCTAATGTATGGGTGTGGGTGGATTATAAGACTTGTGATTAAAGGGAGATGGAGGGGTTGCAGGGTTGGATGTAATGGATGGAAAGGGACTATTATAGTTAGAAGAGGAGGAAGCATTAGATAACCTAACTAGTGTGTTAGGGAGCTGGGGGTTTATGAAGTTCCTCAAAAGATGCTGGAGGTTGGTCGTATGGTGGGGTCCCTCAAAATCATCATTGGGGTCTCCTATGAAGACATCAAATCTTCCAATCGTGCCTTTGTAAATTTTTGGATGTAGTTTATATATGTAGTGGTTTGTTATGATTTTGACTGGTTTTAACTCACTGGGAACATTATCCATGAGTAATTTAACATTTGAATCTATCATATAGCAATGCTCAAAACCAACTACTGTACCAAATTGCTTACCAATCCTTCTTAATATTTTATAATGCATTAATTCAACATGGTAGTTTTTAAGACAGACCCATTTAAGTGGACTTATTTTAGAGAATTTTCTATTGTTGAAATTAGGCCTCCATCTAATGAATTTTACATTATAGCCTTTATAGAAAAAAAAATTCAGAAAGGAGAGATTCTACTAAGTCTCTTGATTCACAATAAAAAATAGAGTTTTTTTATTGGTGATAGTAATACTTACCTGTGTGCCTAGAGTCATTCTAAACTAGTTTGCAATGTTCGAGATGTGGGTCGCTTCCCCCTCCCAAATTGCATAGACTCCATGAGATTCGCATCTTTCCCAAATCTCATTAGAGATCTCATTGCTGATTGTAATGGTCACTATTTCTTTGTCATGCAAGGGTTTTCTGGTGAAATTTTGTTTGATCCTTCGCTTCAAACTTATTGGCATTGCATTTTCCCCCATGGAAATTTTTGTTGCCCTAATTTCTTATTCTCCTATAGAGGGATAGGGGTTTTTTGTTTTCTACACCTTGTTGGTTGTTCAATCTAATCTATTCTGCCCAGCTTCTACTTTTGTTGTCTAACTAGGGTTTTATTTGATCGTGTATTTCATACTATTGAAATAATACTTCTACTTATTGGTGCATATCATTGTTGGCTTCTTATCCGCGGGGCCACGGAGACCCGTTTGCTCATACTAAGATCTTCTGTTATTACTAGCCAAAAAATTAGTTGTAGAAGTTTCTTGGCGATCATTAACCCAGTCCCTTTGTCAGGCTAGAATATTATCCATGTTCTTATTCTGAGAATGGGTAGGGCTTGAGGTTACTAGGATTTTGTGCTGTGAGGGTTTTGAGTGCTTATTTTTTTTAGTCCCTCATTACCAAGCCTTCTTTGTCGATTCCTGTCATAGGCATTATGTTGTTTGGGAGCCACCTAAATATTAACTGGAATGTGGTTGCCACGATATTCATCCAACAAAATTCCAAACAGATTTGAAGTACTGACCACATATTGCGTGCTAGCGGAATGGGAGAAAGATTGTAGGTTTTCATTGATCGATGCAGGATCACAGCCTTTTCCATGAGTTTTTTATGCCCTGCTAGGGCATCAATTAAGAATTTTCTTGTGATCCATCTTTTTTATCAAAATTAATCTATTTAATGATCTAATTCTAAATTTTTATAACTTCAATAAAGTTATTTTAAAGTTTTTACAAAAATTTAATTTAATTTTTTTAAATATCAAGCTTCTCGCTTATCCTCTTGTTTAACATTAAGTTGAACTTCAATACATTATGTATTTTCCTATATTATTTACTGTTGTCAATCTGATAGTGTTCAAACTTATTTTTTTACCCAAATTCTTAGTTATATTCTTTATTTAATTAAAAAAAAACATTAGCTATTTAATATTATTTTTCTGCAAATGAATGATAACTCTCAAGTAACAGTTTGGTTCCAAGGAAGTAACCATGTTTCCTCTCTTGTTTAAGACATTTGTACTTATGTTTACATTCAATAGAGTTTATAACTGATATCTATAATGTTTATCAGTGCTCTTATAGTTATCAATGCATCTATCTTCAGATTGTTCAAGGTTTATGAGGTATCTTATTCAATTGCCTTCATTATTCATTGATTAGCATCAATTGCAAACAATTGTATATATGATCTATTGATATGCACATAGTTGCAATTTTATGCTTTTACAACATCTCTTTATATGTCCATGGTGGAATTTCATGGTTTTATACCATTTATTGGTATGCACTTTATTGCATTTTGTAAGCTGCATCAGGAGCCTAATTTTCAAGGTTAACTATGGAGGATCCATCAGTTATAACTAAATCCTAGTTGGCTTATTCTACAAAGGCACCCATGGAGTATCACTCCATCCTATAGTTGGTGTGCACTAATCTTATATGGCTCATTTCCCTCCATTTTGTACCTCATAAAGAGGATGTTATTCCTGGGTTTTCCCTCCATTTTTTAGATGATATGGCTCATCTTGATCTTTTTCCTTATGGTAAGGATGACGCTCTTGAAATCCTTCTTTCACTTTGCTGGATTTATTATTTTAAGGAAATATGTTTTATCATTCATTACCCTTTGTTTATGGTACATGACAGTAAACATGCTTGGAAAATTGAATCATGGGTTGATTTAGTGCTTGAGTCACATGTTCTACTGATTTATCATTTTCTCTCTCATATTTCTTTGCAAAATATACTAATGTGATAATGCACAACATACTTCATTGCTTAGATCGAGGTTCATCTGGGTGGTGGTTTCTAGACCCATTCACTTGTAGTGGGATGACTCCGTAGTGGACTATCTATATCCATGCGATTGACTTAGTGTTGATGAAGGTCTCATTAGTTGGCCTTATCTATGGTCATTTGTGCATTAGTATGTTTCTTTTATGAGAGCACTGATAATGTTTATTGTACCTCGCTTGTTCATTTTTGGGATTTTGAGCATATTGTTTATCTTGATATCATGTTAGTTCCATTGCACTTTTGATGAAATATTATGCATTTATCTATATCCCTCTACCTTATTATAAACTATAGGAGTCATTTTCAAATAATTTTTTTTGATGTAAAAGTTTCAAAGGATATAAACTTGCATATCAAATGCCATCCTACTTGTGGATAGTTTCCTTGTTTCTTGTTTCTATGGTTCTTTGATTCAAGTGATTCATCAAGGCAAAATTAAGGAACCAATTCATATACACATGTACTATAACTCAATAATATTACTTGAAGATGTGGATATCCCTCCACTTGAACATAATCAAATGTACCTTTGTACCATGAAGCTAAAGAAAAAATTGCAGATTTTTGTTAAAAATGGGTTTGATACCCATTGTTGTAAACTCCCCAAGTAAAGATTAAAAGTGAGTGTTATAAGGTTAATATTTACTTGTATTTATTAGTTTTAATTAGGAGATTCTATGGAATCCCTACATATATTTTTTCCTCTAGTCCAAGTGGGAGGACATGCAATTTATTGTAATTCCTTTATTAAGGAAATTAGCTCATCCTCCTTAAGAGGATATTGACACTTTGCACACACCTATTATGGATGTTGGGATTCATATATTGGTGAGTTACTTAGTAACTCCTCTCCTCATCTCTATTTAAGAGGTTATCCTCTTTCTCATTTCTACTCTTTGGAGTCATTGTAATTGACTCTCTCTCTCTCTCTCTCTCTCTCTCTCTCTCTCTCTCTCTCTGGCCTTTCCATATTCATTCTATCACAAGGGTTTTTTTTCTNGAGTCATTGTAATTGTCTCTCTCTCTCTCTCTCTCTCTCTCTCTCTCTCTCTCTCTCTCTGGCCTTTCCATATTCATTCTATCACAAGGGTTTTTTTTCTTTTCTTTTCCCCTTTCAAAATCTTCTTGTCTCCTTGTATTTTCTTTTGGGTGCTTGCTCCATGTTCATGCTTTTCTCATGGTAACATTTTCTTCATCATCTATCTCTCTTGGATTATTTTTATTTCCTTGATCTTGTTATTTTCCTTATAGTCTATAATGTATTAGATGTTTGGAAAAATTGATGCATTATTTGTCTAAATTCCTGAGAAATACAAGAATAAAGATTATTTCCAAACTAGCAAGGGTTATATAATAGTATAGAGCCACAAGAAAGGGTAGGAAATTATAGTGGCATCTTACAATCTATGGAAGTGTGCATCTGAATTGGTGGAATTTAGTTTGGAAAAAACAAAATGAATCCAAGAGAAAATTAGAAAAGTGTTTTTTTCTCAAAATAATTCAATGATACATTTAATGGTGATCAACTAAGGGACTTGTGAAAAGAAAAAGAAGTAGAAAATGTGCTCTATGTAATTGGATTACAATTGGAGTCCATGAAATTTCCTTATTATTTTCTCTCTATGTTAGAGGAATTAGAATCATATTTTTCCAAAGTAGACTAGTCAAATTGGAGGCTTTTGAATTGGGCTTTACAACCCTCAATGCTCACTTTGGCCTAGCACAAGTTTATGGAACATGCTTATGAAGAGGTGAGACTTGTTTTTGTTAATTGAAATATTGAGATCATAAGAATAACAACTCTTGTAGAACCCTATAATGATGACATACTGAAGAAGGTTCTATAGTGGTTTGTGGAGAGCCTACATGGGTCACATGATGTCAATGCCCCTACTTTTGGCAAGAGGGCTAACATTTTAGAAATTATGGCAAGAACTAGATAATTTTTCATTATGTTGGATCTCAAATGTGATAAATTGATTCTACAAATGTTTCAATTTTTTTTACCAAAATCAGAAATCTACATCCAGACAATGTGAGGGTTTGTGTGCAAACAATTATGCCTTTAATGTAAGATGGGGATGATGCTATTTGCAAGAAGTTGCAATAAAACTTGTTGTCCATTTAGAGAAAGAAGCATAATATCTCACATATGGCTTATGATTTTTCAAAAGGGTTGATTGAGCAGAAGATTGAAATGTTCAAGAAACATATGATTGTAAATGTAATTATCTCATTGGGCTTATAGGTTGTAGGGTCTCCAAAAAGAAGTAAAAAACAAATAATAAGGGAAGATAAGTCAGACAAAGAGGTTGGGGAAAGCAATGAATAAGATAGAAAACTCACAATTTTATTTCAATAGAATAACACAAATGCTAGTGAGGAGATGGATTTAGTTATTGTTATAAGGGATATACAAATCTCTATATTGATGACTTGGAAGTTTTCATTGACAAGTTTTTTGATGAGGATAGTCTTACTCAAGGAGGGAGCATGTCGGAGTCTCAAGATGTTTCTAATGAAGTGTATGGATCTTCATATGATGTTAATTTTCTTGAAAATGATGAGATAGCAACAAACTTGACAATGCATGTTGATCATTAAAACAAGGATTTTGAGGCCTATGATGGCATTGACTACACCCTTGAAATATATGATGAATCATGTGTTCTCTATAGCAGTAGTTAAATTATGCATGATAGTGTTTTGGATGACAAAACTAATAGCTTTAAAGATTATGAAGTTGATGAGAGAATAAATTTCATTGAGGATGCCCATTTGGAAAAAAATGCACGAGATCTCCTTTATAACCCCAATCAAAGTCTATGACTAACACAACTTTAAGTGGAAAATATCAACATGTTGTTAGAAAAAAGGTATACCTTATAAATATGATTTTTTTGTAGAAGATGGTGAATTATCTATTGAGGAAATGGATTTCCTAACTTATGAATCTAAAAATTATCAAGAAGTTGACAGTCAAGGGGCTGATTTGGAGGACCAATCAAAGAAGGCATTTCAAGCTGATGGTGTTGAGACACATACTTTGAAGGATAAGTTGAAGATCATCGATGATATGGTTTTTTCAGCTTTAATACATTACGATGACACTCAGAGGATCATTGAGTTCTCTATAGGAAGGCTGAGATTGAAAGCAGATAGAGGGGTCACATGAAAGATGATTCTTAGTTTGCTGACTTGTAGATGGTCAAAGTAGATCTTGAATATATGAAATCTAAATATTTGTATTTACATTTAGACGGGAATCATTATTAAAGTTTGTTGAAGTGAATATTGGTAAATTGAAGGGAAAGAAGGATGAGGTAAATAAGTTCATCATGGAGCTTAAAGATACTTAGGAGATATTGAAGAATACACAAATGACTCTTCTAGAAGAAAAAATAATGAGATTGTTTTCACTAATCATTTGAGGGAGTAGGAGAACAATGGAAGGACTATGTTTTTGAAGGAATTGATTAAGTAACTTGACAACATACAACATACTTATGATTTGGATAGTTTTCCCAAAAGATCAAGTAACAAATTTTTGGACCAACCAAAATTTTGGTATAAATTGGCAGTAAAGGATAATACTTAGTTGATTTTTTATTCTTGTTTGATGTGGATATTGATTGGAAATTTGAAAATCCACTCTTTGAGTTGGATGAGGGAGTTTTTTCTTACTCCAGTGATGAGAATATAATTGATTGTGGGATTTGGGACCCAGTTGTAGTTTCTAGTGATGAGTTTTGGTCATAGGATTGGAGTAGTGAATCAATTTCTAGAGTTAGTATTGGTGCCCAATTTTTTATCAACTTACGCATGAGATTGGATTTTGATTTGCAAATGAGTTGGATGGATTCTTTTTTTTAGTAGCTGAGTATTTATTGGTTGAGGAGTGATGGTAGATATGATTTGATCATAGGAGATGGATTTTCAGCTACTTCCTTACTCATGATTCATATGTATTTAGTGGTATTTTAGTTGATTATTGTTGTACTAGTTCCTCTACACCCTTGCTGTTGACCTCAATCTTTTCTCAGTTTGAGCACTTGCACACTTTCATTCAAATTATTAAATGGGACATCCTTTGGGCACAACTCAGTTATTCTTCACTTCCACGGGAGAATTTGGCTCACTATAGTCACTTCACAATATTTGTATGTGTGATTTCAGATGAGGATGGCTTAATTGCAATGAGTTGGGTTGGTTGGAATACTTGATTTCACTACACTAGCACTTAGAGGCTAACTATCGATGTCATGTTTTCAGTGATTTACCACGGGGGTAATAATTGGATCGTGATTGGCATGGATGTTGTTGAGGTGGTCTCTCTTGAGCTACCTTGGAAAGATATATTTCATGGTATTTATCTCAACACCCTTAGAATTTCTAGACCTATGAGAGTTGTTCTAGATTATACCAGTAGCTCAAGATGGGTTGATTTGATGTTTTATGTTCCTATGATGGGTGTGTTGCACTTCCATAAGAAATCATTTGGAGTTGGAGAGTTTTTTTACGTTGACAACTCCTTGATATACTTCTATCTCCTAATATTTGACAATTGTGACTGTGTGTTGATTTGGGCCCCTGACATTGGCATGTTTGGAGCTTTACTACAATGGGATCTTGATTAGTTGCTTCACAAATCTTGGTATGGTAATGTTTACATCAAAGTAGTGTAGTGGATTGACAAAGCAACATTCCTGAGGTTGATATGGGATCTAAGCATTTGGTTTCAGCATGCAGGTGCAAATTGCTTGAGGGAAAGCAATGTCCAGGAAGGGAGGACTATAATGTCCCCTTTTTTGGGACATTATAAGCCAATTAAATAATTAATTTTTAAGTTGTTACATTATATCAAATTTAATGATAGCTTAATTTAATTATTTTATAAATTATTAAAATAGTTTGAATGGAGCTTAGTGAATAAATAATAAAGTCATTTTATCATTATTTCCTTAATTTCAAATTTAAAGAGGGGATAATAAAGGGACAAAAAAAGGAATACCAAGGGACACACAGAGGGAAAGTGAAGAGTTGTGAGGATGTGCTATTACAAAAGATTGAGAGGATCATTCTCAGCATGCTTGGTTTATTATTTTCTCTTAGAGATTTTGGGAGCTTCTAGCTTTTAGTTTTGAAACCTGAGGATGGGAACCTTTAGGATTTCTTGGTGGATTTATAGAGGCATTTCATATCTTTTTAAAATAAGGTTGCAATGATTTGTTTATTTTGATGGCAATATTCATATTTAATTTCATATCTCTATTTCAGTTTGATATTGTATGATTTTCAATATAACTTGTTGGATGAATAGAAATCAATTTTATTGTAAAATGTTTATATAAATTATAATAGAACATTTGGAAAAAATCAGAAGCAACTATCCATAGGGGATATTTCATGATTCTAGATTAAGACAACCATATATGTCAAGAGAAAAAGTGATTTAGCATTTGAGACAAAGTTGAGTTAAAATTTAGTTTTATGAATGTCAAAAAAAACTGCTTAAATTTGTGACATATTTCATTGAAGCTGTTTTGTAGAGAAGACAATAAGAGTTTGTAACTAAAAGTTGCAATGATATATTTTAATCGTGTCTCTATGATGATAGGATCTTGTGTACTATTCAACAATGAAAAGAACTTTAATGGTTACAATAAATAACATAATATTGAATGATAATGAATTTAACCATTAGAGTGATCTCTAAAGCTATGTCTAAGGTCAATAATCAATCTTTAATAGACGCGGGAATGAAGATCAATTTTCAAACACCAATGGCTAGTCCCTATGAGAGAGAATTTATGGGTGGTTACCAATTTAGTTTTGTGAGTAACAAATTCTATTAACTACTTGAGAGTGTTGAAGGTTTAAAATGAAGAAGTTTGCTTAATGACATGTTGATGGAGTAGGGAATTGAAAGACACGGTTTTTGTCCTCTATTACTAATGGAGATATAAATAGATTGTTGCAAATAGCTTTTCAACAATGGTCTTTAGTTTTTACAACTGAAGAAAAAACCTTGCTTGGGTGTAAGGAGGTTGTAGTGATGAGAGAAGAATGATTTTTTTTCTATAGATATTTAATGGAGGTAAAAGTAGAAAGTTGATGTAATGTTTTCCAATGCAGATTTAAGGAAAATGATTTAAGATTTGTATTAAAACAAAGTAACCCTCTATATTTTATTTTTCTACTTCTAAATCTGATATAGATGGAGTGGATGCTCATGTACATGTACTTTGACTTTATGCTTATACTACTAGTGTAATACCCTCTCGTACGGTGATACTTGGAATTTTGACTTGGACATTTTATTATGATGGTTAGAACCATACATTTACATTTATATTTTGTGGATGATGATATGATTGATATGCTCATTTATGGTTATCATTTATATGTTTATGAGATTAGAAAACCATCTATTTTTATGTGTTTTATGGATCTAACCCAAGGAT
>MU223106.1:212975-254327 GCA_018584345.1 Thuja plicata | reverse complement strand
TGATTTAGATGATTCTATTTGATTTAAAGGTTTTAAAGAATACTTAGGAATATAGATGGTTTTAAATGGAAAATTTAAATGAAAGTACTTAGGTATTTCTTAATAAAGAATCTTATAATGATATGATTTAGTTTGCTTTGAGAAATAAATCTTGTTGTTAGCTTACTTAATGGACTTAACTGAATCGTGCGTTAAATTAGAAGGGAACCCTGGAAGGAATCTAAGTTTAAGTTTTGTTCACATAATTCTTTTAAAAAGTTCAAAAAAATTTCATGAATTTTTACTTAGGTTTTCTTTTTCAAAGAGAATCTTTGTTCTCTTCCCTGGTTCCCTTGCGGGGCATGACAACTAGCGAGACATATGAATTATATTGGCAGTGAGGTTTTGTTAGTGAGGCATAGACTGTAACTAGTAAGGTTTATGGCCAACAAGGATTAATGATGTTTAATTTCATAATGGATT
This sequence comes from Thuja plicata, assembly GCA_018584345.1. Classification (NCBI taxonomy): domain Eukaryota; kingdom Viridiplantae; phylum Streptophyta; class Pinopsida; order Cupressales; family Cupressaceae; genus Thuja; species Thuja plicata. The sequence continues at coordinate 253,865 of MU223106.1, read as the reverse complement.
TTTACCCTTTTAGGGTTTTCCACTCAAATCCCTGTGTCATGTTATGTACATATTTGATTCTTATTTTTTAGGGATTAATACATGCTTTGGTGCCATTATTTTTATGTTTAGTTTCAAAAAAAAATATTTTTTTATGTTTATAGATTGGTAAATAAATTAGTTTCATTGGGTTTAAGCATTTACTTATTGAATGATTGAGTTTTATAGACCAGTAATTCACCCCCCACCCAATGGTTGCAGTGCTCCAACAAAGATAAGTTGATTCATTAACGAAAATGAGTTATTCCCAAATACTCTCTTTAATGCAAACCTTTTATTTTTGTTCTCTTTGAGGTTTGTCAGAGTTATTCTTACACTTTCCTTTCATTTATGTCATCGTACTTTTGTAGTTTTGTTAACAAATTTTAAACTTTTTTGAACATCAATATCAATATCATTATCGTTTACATTTATATTATATCATTCAACTTTTTTAAATGTAACTTTAAATTCAAGAGCAGGTTGTGAAGTAAACCAAGTTTTTCCAATCTATTTATAATTAAGTATTGTTATAATGTAATGTTATTAGGGTTCACACCCTTAAAATTCATAATGCTCTAATATAAGGTTATAAAACCTTATGCATTATATGTGTAATGAAATATATCCCATATAAAATAATTATAATTTAATAACTATTAGATTGTTAGCTATTTATGAAGAATTTTTGTTAAATAGGTGAAACTAACACCCTTTTAGGTATTTTTCTACCCATTCTCCTATATTTAAGGGGTTTCTCTATCATTTGAGAGGGTAATAAATTGGAGATTTATAGTGAATTATATGACTATGCATGGAAGGAATTATTGACCATTTGAAAGTATGTGAATTGTCCATTTGGTATGTTTTTAATAGGCTATGTTTTGTATACAATTTAATAAAATGGTGATTTATGGGGTTTTTATAAAACTTAAAATTGGTTCTCCCATGTATATCTTGTGTAGCATGTAAAAGCTATCTTGTTAGCTGATAGGTTTCTTATGCAGAGAAACAATCGATCGGAAATGTGTCTCACGCAAAGTTCTGGCACTGAGAAAGAGAAAACCGCTGACCGGAAAGGAAAAATTACCGATGGTGGGGTATGCAGTGTGATGGTGGGGTATGCGGCGTAGGTGTTTTCTACAATAGAAATGCTCGAGCTGGAGATACAAGATTCAGTGGAGTCTGATGTGCACAACAAATAGTTACTGTATCAACTGTGGAAGAAAAAAGGGTTTCATATGGAACGTCACTTTATATGAAGGAAAAGGGTGTGAGGATTCTACTGCAAAGTTGGGTTCAAATGTGGAAGATGTGATATCTACAAAAGTAGATAAGGCTCCTGGGTTTATGCGGCTAACTCTTGTTCATGACGAAAACAAAATTTTGGGCCAAAATACTTACATTTATGGCTAGTTGGAGTGTGATATCCAAATGGTTTACAAGATTATAGATAGTAGGTTGAAATTAAATGAAAGAGACGTGGAAAAAAATTGCCAATATCTTATGGTACCGTGCTGATTGCAAATGAGAAGAAACCTCCTGATGATCAGGGGATCATTATGCATTTTGTATGGCCTTCATTATGAGTATAGCCATCTTATTTCATTTTCTTACTCATTTTGTTGAGTTGTACTAAAAAACTATGCCATACAATAATGACTTTGGGTCTCAGGAGGACCTACGACACCCTATGCCTACATTTGAGTTAACTGTTAATGATATTATTCCATCTATGGTGAAACACTTACAAGCTTTAGAAGATAAGGTAAGTGAGATCAGTGCAAAACCAGCTCAGGTGCCACTAGAAAGAGAGCTATTACTGCATGCTGTTGTGAATAGGATTGATGTTCTACAATCTGAGATAGATATGGAAAAACAAGCATTGCAGACTACTCTTTGTATGCAAGTTGAACTAATCGAATACATTGAACAATTGAAGGAATCCCATTTTTCAGAAGAGAATTTTTTATTTATTTAACAGATTTAGTGAACTAGTATTTGGAATAATTCCTGGGGTGCTTTTAAATAATGCAGTTGTCTCCATCTCCAACCTTGTTTAATTGTCATGATCTTTACATTCGGGCTGTCGCGCTTTCAATCATGAGAGTTACAAGGTCATTATATTTCTTAAATGTTCATAAGAGGAGGTCATGATCTTAACCCACTAATGAAATTTGTGTTTTTATTCTCCCTGTCAAATATATGTCAGATCCGCATTCCGCACTTGAGCTCCTGCATTCTAGCTTTTGATATTTCTAAATAATCTTAAATGCATAGAACATGAGGTAGCTTAAAATAATAGTACAACTTTTAACTTTTCTTTTAAACAAACGGGCAAATTTTTTTTATGGCTTAGAATGTCCGCTCACAAAGTAAATAAGAGCAACATTGTCTTCTTATGTAAGTCTTCAACATGATTTTCTTATAATTTACCGTGGATGCGAATAGAGTAGGATAGTTTTTACCGTATGAGAGATTAAAAATGGAAATGCTAGAGAAAATTGGAGATATTCTAGAGAGTAAAAGTAATAGTTGGATGACTTGGAATTCCACATAATCATACAAATATTTTTCTAAATATGTAAATTCTAAAATCTTATCTATAAATAATATTTATTTAGAAAATAAATAATAATAATAATAATGAAGTTTATTACAAAATTGAAAATTGTAAATATTATAATTTTTGATAAAATATAATTTATAATTTTATAACATTCAAAAATAAATTAAGAAATCTTTATATTTTACGTAATTCAATTTAATTAAATAATTAGTAAATTTTCTAAAAGTAATATATTATAGATTTAAATAAAAAATATATTAAGATAATAATTAAGAATACTAAAATTAAAATTCTGTTGATTATTCTAATTATAGATGGTACTTCTTTTAAAAGAATATCTTATATCCAACTACTTCTAATGTATGCCCATTGTCTATTTAGAACAATTGCATATAATACAAATAATATTGAATATTTAACATTTGACTTCTTAAATTTCTTTATTAATTCAATACAAATGATAAAACCCCTAGAATTCATTCATAATAAATTTGAGTATTACAAGGATATAATAATAATAATAATAATAATAATAATAATAATAATAATAATAATAATATTATTATTATTATTATTATTATTATTATTATTATTATTATTTAATTAATAAATTTAAATAATTATAAACATAAATTATGCTTATATTATTTAAAATTAAAATTTAATATAATTCTTAAAGAAACAAAGAAAAATTTAGGATGAAATTAAGTTTTATGAATAAGGTAGGTAACCTGATTTAATTTATTTTATTTTAACTTGTGATAGATTTTATCGAAATATATTAGGGAATTATAAATTAAAAGGAATGGAAGTATTTATCTATTTTAGAAGTTGATAGATAGTTGTTTATTGTTATGATTATAATTTGGCAATCGTAATATATGATTACAAATTTTAGGAATATATAGAGCTAACGTGAATCACATTCATGAGTGTATGTTTCAACCATGTATGTATAGATTAATATTGCATCCTAGATGTATAAATTAATTTTGCACACAAAGATAATTATCATAAAAAAAAAATATTCACATTGATATATCCAATATAACATCTTGTTCACATGCCTAGATTAATTATTAAATTATTGTGTATTAATCATTAATTCCAAATGATTAGGAAATATAATTGGATTATGTTAATGTTTTTTGAAGTATGATTAAGGACTAATTAAGTTAGTTTGATAAGAGGACTTGTCATGATGGAATCACACACACACGCATGCACACACTTAGTCATGTGGCTAATTTTTATAAGATAGTGTACTTATGTGTTCTTTACTTATACGTAATATTCTAAGGATGAACTCTATAAAGTCATGAACCAAACTTGGCATAGACCCGAAACTAAAGAAAAAATGAACATGAAATATAATTATTTAGAGGAATTAAAATTATTTATAAGGAATATCATAAAATCATTGTTAATTTTTAAAAAAATCTTGAATATTTTTGGAAAGAAACCATAATTTTAACGATTTTTCCATAGGAGAGTGGAACAAACCACACGCATTCAACGTTAAATATTATCAATTAATGATTGTATGGAGATGGGGTGGTGCGTTAAAAAAATTACAATAACCATTTGCTAGCTACTATATGCCTCTAATACCAATGATTTTTTTTTAATTTTCCACCTCATTCTTCTATAAAAAGCCCTTGCAAAATAGCTTAATTCTTCTCATCTAAAAAACGTGATGAGTTTTATGGGGAGGGGATGTCAAACAATCTTGATATAAAAACAAAAAAGATTCTACACACTAAAAATTCAGTCCTTGCAAGCTACATGTATTGGAGGAGACTTGGGTGGCGTAAAGTGTCTAAGTCATTTCATTCTACTCTTTATCTTCTTGGTTTCTTTGAATATAAATTTTCAGAAAATTGTTTTATTATTTTAGGGTTTCTTCTTACATAGCTATGTGTGTGGTATATTTTTGTGAGCTCGATTTCAAATAAATACATAGACTATTAAAAGTAAGGTTTAATCAATATTTTACCATCATGGTTAAAATTTGAATGCAAAACCAATGAGGGATTGGTTGGTACCTTCAAGATAACTACTCCTTGTTAGGGAAAGATTAATAAAAGAGAAATAAATAAGTTTAGAAAACTATAGAAGAAGAGTCAAAGGTGAGATAAATAGACATTGACATACAAAAGTACTATAGAAGTATTCTACAAATAAAAACAAATACTTAGAACAATAAGTTAATGTAGTATTACTTCCATAAGTTGCAAAAACCTCTTTTTACAAGTACATAATTTTTTTTGTTTGTTTCATGGTCAATAGATTTATTTAAACAATTATTTATGTATTTTAAAATTGTATAAAAAATTCTATTTATATGTATAGAATATTATAAATTAAACTAATGTAACTTCTATGCACATATCAAATTTTTCTCTCTAATATACTAACATATATATGACTTCCTATCGGCATAACCCTTGCACCTCCTTTTGGTGCAAGCGCTAGTATGTTTCTCATCTTATTTATATTATCTTTCTTATAATGATTAAAATCTTAAGAAACTAATTTCTAAAATGGTATTAGAGTAGGGTAGGCTATATTAATTATTTTAATAGGTCATATTTGAAGATGTATAGAGTTTGATGGGAAACTTAAATCTATGCTCAATCAATACATGTGCAAGGTCATTTTCACAATACATATAGTGTGCATCTTTTTTTTTGAATTCATTATATTATTTTCTCTTTTAATTTGTTGATGGTGTACATTAATTTATAATCGCACTAAGTATGCAAATTTGTGTTTGGAAAACCACATGCAAAACTAGTTATTTTTTGGCCTATTTCTTCTAAGTCTGATCACAATAAACATAAATATTTTTCTCATATTTGTTGACCATTGTTCTATATTGAATATATCATGAAAAATTTATCTTTCTTTGATTTCTATATCGCCAATTTTTTATAATGAAAAACTAGTTTTTGAATCTATAGATATAGATATAAAGTGGTGTTCATCAAAAGTCTCATTTCAAAACAACATGAATGAAAATCCTTCAATGAAACTATAAGGGGTGGGGGTAATTATGGTGTAGGTGGACCTAGGAAAGCATATGGACTCATGAAGACCCCAGGAAACATGGATGATGAGAAGGCATCAAAAGATGTCAATTGGAATGTTTTAAAGCCAATAATGGCATTTGATTTTAATAATTTGAATGTAATTTGTAATTGTCCTAATGGTCCCAATATGACCATAGGACCAAATAATGGATATTATAGGTCTAGGTTTGGGAAGGGTCCTATGACTCTTTAAACCTATTAAATAAATCATATTGATCCTTGAAGAATCATTAGAAATGGGAGGGAGTTAGATTTAAGTATTTAATTAGAGTTTCTAGTTTAAATATTCAAACTCTAACGTCTAGTGCCATTTTGGAGGGAAATGACAAAACTCGTTTAATTAATGATTTTAATAAGTTCCAACTATATCTAACTGAATGGGGGGGCTGGTTTTAAGTTTATATAAGCCTCTAAAAGGCCATTATACCAGGGATGTATGGATTGTATGGACAAATTTCAAAATTCAATAAAACTTCAAGCATTCCTTGCAAAATATTATTGTTTTTGAAGTTTAGTTGATTGATTTAGACTTGGAATAGGATTTTGGATGATCGAATAATACAATAAAGTTATTTTATATATATCTTCATGTTCTTGTAGTCTATTTTCTTCATATTTGGAAAGTTGTTGTAGGTGGTCAATTTGGAGCACTGAAATAACATTGTTTTGATCTTTTTATGATGTAATGGGACATTCAATTAATGTATCTATTGTTTCTAATTAAATGGACCATATGTAACATATTTATTATTTTACTAACCATTTAGATGTAGAAGAAGTAGATTTAGTGGGTGTACATCATGAGGAATGGAATAAGGGCATGAAATTGATTGCATAGGTGTAGCAACAACATATCTACTTGAAGGAGGGGTATATTTCTTATTTTTGTCATAATCATATGGTAAATTGATATTGAATCCTGAGTCTTATGTTCATATGTCAATTTTTGGTGAGGATTTGAGAAGGCCCTAGTTTTAGAGCCTTATTGGTGGGGATTTTGGGGTTTGGCTATTTTGGGAAGGTTTATATTAAAACTAATGCCATAATATTTTGTTTTGAAGAATAACTAGGGACTTTTAAAAATTATAGGGTTAGGGAATAAATATTTTCGGTAGTTTCTTTGTAAAGTGGCTCAATTAGCCCTAGGGGGAATATTGGAGACATCAATTTTCTGTACAAGAGTTCCAAAACAACCCTACCTTTTTTTTTGATATGTTGTGTAACTTAAAAATGGGTATCTGAATCCCCAATTTATTTTTCAGGTGTTTTGGAGAGTCTAGTCCAAAAGTCCAAAAATGAAGAAACTCAGGGCTACTAGGAACAAAGGCGTAGTTTGATGCCTAGTTTGGAGTTTGGGTATAAACCAGTGTTGTGGGAATTTGAAGTCTAAAAAAACAATTTTATATAATTCTTAATAGACCCTAGGAATTATTGGGATTGTTCTTGGGTCTTGGGAACCCATTTGAGTCATTTTGGGCAAAGAGAGTCCCATTGGGAAGTGTGTGTGAATCTAGTGGGTTATTGCGCATATTGTGGAGTCTTTTTGGTCTGATTTTGGGTTTATCAAATGGATATGCATAAGATTTGTATTAGAGCATAGAAAATTCCTTAGGGAGAAGGATTTGTGGGCATATTTTAGAAGAGGAATCAAAGTTTGGGGCAAGAGAGATGCCTCCAAGGATGACTAACGCGGAACTTGACAAGATAATGCAAGAATAGTTGGCAGAGAATAAGAAGATGAGAGAAGCCCTTGAGAAGGAGAAAAGAGAAAAGGTTGAGAAGGACAGGGAGATGAATTCATTAACGGAAATATTGTCAGCCTTGAATAGAGATAGGAAAAGCCAAAGGGAGAGAAGAAGAAGTCCCACAGCATGAACAACTTGATCTTGAAGATGCAAAAATGGTAAAGCTCCTTAAATCCCTTACAATAGGATATTCTAGAGTAAAAATAAATTACCAATGTATGGTGTAGAATGGATGATGAATAGTTACTTGATTGGTTTCGTGCTCTTGAAAATTTCTTTGAATGTGAAGATATTGAAGACAACTTGAACGTGAAGATTGCTAAGTCTAGATTGAAGGGACATGCTTTGTTATGGTGGGATTGCTTGCTGGAAGATAGATGGAGTAATGGTCATCCTAAGATCACATCTTGGCATAAAATGGTAGAGAAAATGAGGGAGAAATTTTTACCAAAGGATTACAAGGTGCAAATGTACAAGAAGACACAAAGTTTGAGGCAAAAGGGCATGCATGTCCAAAGGTATACTAAAGAGTTTCACAAACTTGATATTAGAGAAGCACATGATGAGGATGTAGAAGAGAAGGTTGCAAGGTACCTTGGATGTTTAAGGTACAAAATTCAAGATGAATTAAGTTTGGCAACACCTAGGATAGTGGAAGAATGTTACAAGCTAGCCATGAAGGTTGAAGAGAAGTTGAGAAGGAAACATCAAAGGCAAGGAAGTGGAAGAGGAAATGCAAATAGGGGAAGAGGCAGCAGATCAAATGAAGGATACATAAACAATGATAAAGTAAAGGAGCCTATGAATGATCAAAGGAATGGACAATGAGGTGGTGTAAGATTCAGTACATGCAGAGGTTCAAGCACATTCACAGGAAGATGCTATAATTGTGGGGAAGTAGGACATCCATTCTACAAATGCCCTGAGAAGGATTCTAATGCCAAGAAGTCTGATAGAAGAGTGACTTTAACCCAAGGAGAAAGTGAAGAGGATTAACAACAAGGAGGAGAAAGAACGACACTCATTGCATATCCTAAAGTTGGAGAATCTCTCATGATGAGAAAGACACCTATACATCAACGAAAGAAGCCAAAGGTATCCATCTTTAGAAATCATTGTTCAAGCCAAGGTAAAATATGTAAGATGATCATAGATTCAAGGTATTTTGATAATTTATTCTCCTATGAAATGGTTAAAAAATTACATTTGAAGAAGTTTGCACATGAAAGACCCTATAGAGCCTCATGGGTGAGTGATGAACAAAGCCTTGTGATTAGGGAGAAGGATTATGTATCATTTTCTATTGGTAAGTATGAGGAGAAGGTATTGTGTAACATAGTGCCCATGACATGTTGTCATATCTTGTTGGGAAGGTCTTGGAAAAGTATGAGGAGAACCATTCATCATGGTTATGAAAACACATATGAAGTGCATAAGGGTGGTAAGATTTTTGTACTTAAACCGTTGGAGAATGCTTCAACTAAGAAACCTAGGATTATTTATTTTGGCAAGGAGTACCTTGGTTTGCATGATTTTCATAATAGTAAACCTATGGTGGAAGATCAAAGAGGAAAGGAACTATTTTTTGTGAACAAGACAAAGTACAATGCTGATGAAAGTATGACAGCGGACAAGGTAGCCAATGGGCTGATTGTGGGGACTATTTTATGTCCTTTGGTTAAGAACTTGGAGAAGGATGAACATCTATCCATGGATGGAAGAGTCAGAGGTCATTTAGACCTTAGAAGATAGAATGAAGGGAAGTCCAAACAAATATATAATGACTGTCCCAAATAGAAAGCAAGTAAAGACATGGATAATAATTTTTTATTTCATGTTGCTAAAAAGTTTGTTGCAGGTTCTTAGAGGTTGGATTGAGGGACATTGTTATTGCAAAAGATGCCTAGAAGAGGGCAAGGTTGCAGAGTTCCATCAAGGAAACATGGAGGTGTCAAGCCTAAACCCCTTAGCTCTTAGGGAAAGGGCTCTTTTGTTGGTGGAGAGTATCGTGTAGGTGCACCTAGGAAATCAAATGGACTCATGAAGATCCCAGGCAACATGCATGATGAGAAGGCATCAAAATAAGTCAATTGGAATTTTTTAAAGCTAATAATGGTATTTTATTTTAATAATTTGAATGTAATTTTTAATTGTCCTAATGGTCCCAATAGGACCATAGGACCAAATAATGGATCTTATAGGTCTAGGTTTGGGAAGGGTCTTATGAGTTTTTAGACCTAATAAATAAATCATATTGATCCTTGAAGAATCATTAGAAATGGGAGGGAGTTAGATTTAAGCATTTAATAAGAGTTTTTAATTTAAATATTCAAACTCCAATGACTAGTGCCATTTTGGAGGGAAATGAAAAAACTCATTTAATTAATGATTTTAATAAGTTCCATATTTATGGAACCAAATGGGGGGGTAGTTTTAAGTTTATATAATCTTCTGAAAGGCCATTATACCAAGGATGTACAGATTGTATGGATAGATTTCAGAAATTCAATAAAACTTCATATATTCCTTGCAAAATCTTATTTTTTTATATATTGTTAATTCATTTTAGACTTGGAATAGGATTTTCAATGGTCTAATAATGCAATAACATCATTTTATATTTGTATTGAATGTTCTTATTGTCTATTTTCTTCATATTTGGAAAGTTGTTGTAGGTGGTCAATTTGAAGCACTAAAATAACATTGTTTTGATCTTTTTTATGATGTAATGGGTCATTCAATGAATGTATCTTATATTTCTTATTGAATGGACCCTATTTAACATATTTATTATGTTACAAACCATTTTTATGTAGAATAAGTTGATTTAGTGGGTGTACACCATGAGGAGGAGTGGAAAAAAGGCATGAAATTGATGCCATATGTGTAGCAGCAACATATCTACCTAAAGGAGGGGTATATTTCTTATGTTGGATCATAATTATATGTTAAATTTATTTTTAATCCTTAATCTTGTGTTCAGATGAATATTTTTGGTGAGGATTTGAGAAGGCCCTAGTTTTAGAGCCTTATTGGTGGGGGTTTTGGGGTTTGGCTATATTGGGAAGGTCTATATTCAAAAAAATGCCATAATATTTTGTTTTGAAGCATAAATAGGGACTTATGAAATTTATGCAAAGAGGGATGGAAGGAGGGGCCTAGGGCACTCCCAACTAACAAACTAGCTTGCAGATACAATGTGGAAACAACAACAACAGAGTGAGAGAAGAAACAATAGGATTCCTTTTCATTAATTGATCAAACTCAATACATGTCAGGCTATAAGGACTTCCCAATTTTTTCCATATATTCAATGAATTAAAAAATTATCTTCATACATGCGAGGTCACATAATTTCCTTACAATATCTTAACAGATAATCTTCTATCCAATTCTGCTATCCTCTTTGAATTGCCTTCTAAAACTAAGAACAAAGAAACAAATATATACAAGAGTCCACCCAAGAGGTCGGTGCTCAAATCCATAAGAGAGACCCAGATTTAGGTCCACATAGATCCCAATGAGAGACCCCACATTAATTACACCACAAAAATTAAATGTATAAGTCAGCCAGATCAGGATAAACAACTCGGGAGAAGCAAAACCGAGAAACAACAACAACTCAGGAACAAAGATCACTAAGCAACAGGAAAATGAATTGTGCCAAGCATACTCAAGCAATAGAAAACCAACTTAGGACAATCATACCTGAGCAACATAAAACCAACTCGGGACAAGAATACCTGAGAAATAGAAAGCAACTCAGAACAAGCATACCTGAGCAATAGGGTAATAGAGTAATTCACCGAGTAGCCTCCAAACAAGCTAAAGAACAAAAGAAAACATATTTTTGGTTGAGTAGGATTTCCAAGGACCCAAGATTATCCTACATCAGACACCTGGGGTTACAAGAAATGATTCCTCAAATCATGTATCAGGTCCAACCAAGAAATGAATCTAACTTAGATTGAGAAATCCAAGATGAATCCTCAATCAGTTTTTTCTTTCATTTTACCAGATACTCCATGTATTCCTTTCCTCTTGTACTTCTTCCAACTCTTTGTTTCAAAATATGTTCAACTTCCTCTATTTCTTTCTTAGGATAATCACTCGGTATTGTCATTTCTTCATCAGGTTCATGATATTCATACAAGTCTAAAATATTGAATATAGGTGATATATCCATGTCATCAGGACATTCCACTTCATAAGGATTTCCATTGTTAATTCTTCTTAGAATTTTGCATGGACCAAATTTATTCATCTTCAATTTTCCATATGTCCCAATAGGAAATCTACCTTTCTTCAATGAACCATAACTGCATCACCAACTTTGAAAGTTTTATGTCTTCTTGATCTATCTGCACTATCATTTTACTTCTCATTACTTTTCTCCAGCTTTTGTTTTACATCTTCATGCAATGTCTTCATAAACTCATAAAATTCCTCTTCTTCAACACTTATTTTCTCTTCTCCAGTAATGTTTCTCAAGTCTGATATACCTCTCGGTTGTGTGCCATGAATAATCTCAAAAGGTGTCTTTCTAGTACTTATATTTACTAAACTATTATATGCAAACTCTGCTTGTGCCAACATCAAATCCCAATTACTCGATGTGTCTCCAACTAAACATCTCAACAAATTACCCAAACTTTAGTTTACAACCTCTGTTTGTCCATCAGTCTGTGGATGAAATGTAGAACTATATTTCAACTCAGTATCCGAATTCTTCCAAAGTGTTCTCCACAAATAGCTTACAAACTTACTATCTCATTCAGAGATGATACTCCTCGGTAATCCATACAACCTGACAATCTCTTTAAAGAAAAGATCCGCAATATGTATTACATCTGATGTTTTTTTAAATGGTATGAAATGTGTTATTTTAGAAAATCTATCCACAACAACAAATATGGAATCATTACCTCTTGCCATCCTAGGTAAGACAAAAAAAAATCCATGCTGATATCACTCCAAGGTTTCTCAGGAACAATAATCGGTGTATACATTCCAATTTTATGACTCACTCCTTTTGCAACTTGAAAAACTCCACAAATTTTCATAAACTTTTGAACATCCTTATACAACTGAGGCCAAAAAAACATTTCCTTAAGAAAACTCAATGTCTTATCAATACTGAAATGTCCATCCAATCCACTAATATCTTTCTCCTTTATCAAATTAGTTCTCATTGAACCTCTCGGTATACACAACTAAATACCTTTGAACACCATATATTCCTGAACAAAAAGTCTTCATACTTACTTTATTGATTTGAATTAAGTGTTATGCACACTCTCCACTACTTAGAAAAATCAGGATTACTTTCATGCAAATGCTTCATGTCATCAAAACCAAGAACTTCAATTCTCATTTGAGTCAACAAAGATCTTCTACTCAATGCATCAACAACTTGGTTAGAAACTCCACTCCTATGCTTTATCACAAATGTGAAACTCTGCAATTACTCTACCCATTTCATATGTCTCCGATTCAACTTATTTTGACTATCCAAATAATGTAAATCCTTATGATCAATATACAATACAAATTCGTTTGGCATCAAGTAATGTCTTCATTTCTTCATAGCTTGAACAATAACATAGAACTCTTGATCATAGATAGAATATTTTATTTTAGCAAAATTCAACTTTTCACTAAATAAAGCAACAGGTTTACCTTCTTGAGTCAACATAGCTCCAATTGCACTTCCACTTGGATCACATTCCACTTGAAATACCTTATTGAAATTAGGTAAGGATAACACTGGAAATTCAAAAAAATTCAACTTAAAAGCTTCAAAACTCTTATCAGCTCCATGTGTCCATTTGAATTCTCTTTTGTCTCCTCTCATTGTCTCAGTTATAACATTACAAATAGAACTAAAATTTTTGAGAAAATTCCTATAAAAACTTTCCAATCCATGAAATTATCTTACCTCATTGACATTCTTTGGTGTAGGCCAACTAATTATAGCTTCAACCTTCTTAGGATCCATCTTCAAACCATCAGCAAAAATTACGAAACCCAAATATACAAGATCTTTCATGAAGGAACACTTTTTCAGATTTATCAGCAACTTTTCCTCTTTCAATATCTGCAACACTTATCTTATATGCATCAAATGCTCTTCCCTAGTCTTACTGAATATCCAAATATCATCCAAGTACACAATCGCACATTTATTCAAGAATTTCTTCAAAACTTCATTCATTAACCTCATAAATGTACTTAGTGCATTAGTTAAACCAAAAGGCATAACCAACCACTCATTAAAAACCTTCTTTTGTCTTGAAAGAAGTCTTCCATTCATCACCTTCTCTGATTCTAATATGATGATATCCACTCTTCAAATCAATTTTGGTAAAATATCTTACTCCACTCAAACAATCCATTATATCATCCATTCTCGGTATAGGAAATCTATACTTCACTGTGATCTTATTGATTGCTCTTGAATCAGTTCACATTCACCATTCTCCATTATTCTTAGGTACCAACATAGTAGGTACTGCACATGGACTCAAAATTTCTCAGATCAAACCTTTGTTCAACAATTCATGAACTTTTAGGTTAAGCTCTTCATTCTCGGTCGGTGTTAACTGATGTGGTGCTTTGTTTGGTAAACTAGTTCTAGGAATTAGATCCATACAATGACTAATATATCTCATTGGTGGAAAATGATCAAGTACATTATCTAAAATGATCTCCTTGTACTTAGTGAGTAACTTCTCAACTTCTACAGAAATTTCATCTTTTGTATTCTTACTCAGTTTGTTAAGAATCAAGGCATAACAAATATCATCTCTTTTCAAATCTTTGACAAATTGTCTACCTTCCATCAGACAAAATTTCACAGATGTACATTTCTCATCAATAGATTCTTCAACCAAAGGTAACAAGATTTGTTTCTTACCATTAACCCAAATAGAATGTCTATTCAATCTTCTATCATGTATAGCATGTTTATCATATTGCCAAGGTCTACCCAACAAAATATGACAAGGCATAATATCACACAACACCTTATCATAGTACTTTCCAATTTTCAGATTCACAAAACATTTTCACTCACCATTAATGTGTTCTCATCCTTGATCCATGAGATCTAATAGGACTTCAGATGATTCATCCTTTGCAACAAAAACTTTGTGACCATCTCCTTTGATGCTAGATTCTTCGAGCTTCCACTATCAACAATGACCTTCCAAACTTTGTCTGCAACTCGGCATCTGGTCTTGAACAAATTTTTTTTTTATAGGATCTTGCTTATCTTTCTCACTCCATAGTATCCTTTTGATCATGATATTTCCTTCCTTCTTAGGTTCATTAGATGAATCCTCTTGCACCAAATAATTTCTTCTACTACTAGTCTTCTTGCTTGCATGTGTGTACTCACAGGATTTATGTCCTTCTTCCCCACAATTGTAACAAGTGACTTGGAACCCTCTTCTATTATAACCACCTCGAGAGTATTTTCCTCTTCCTCGGTATGACCTTACACCTTTCCATTCAGTCTTTCCTTTATCTTGACTTGTGTCTGTATTCACCTTGTCTGGTTCAGATCTGCTATTTTCACCATGAGATCCACCTCTTCCTCTAGGGAATCTATAACCACCTCTACCTCTTTGTCTTTGTTCATATCTCTTGTTCAATTTTTCCTCAACTTTTAGGGAAAATTGATATGCCTCCTTAATGCTTTCCATCTTGACCAAGTTGATCTCATCTTATATAGAACTTCTCAATCCATTCAGATATCTTGCTACTCTTTCCACTTCATCTTCAACATGTCCATATCTAATGTTTAATCTATATAATTCTTCAGTGTATTATTTTACCGAGTGACCTTTCCACTTCTAACTTTGCATTCTTAGAACTAGATTAATCTAATAATCACAAGGTAGAAACTTGCCTTTCAATTTTTTTACCATATTATCCCATACCTTGATTTTGTCTTTACCTTTCTTCTTTCTATCTGATTGTAGATGCTCCCACCACAAGGATGCATGACCTTTTAGATTTGTACTTGCAATCTTCACCTTCTTGTCCTTTGATGAATTTTCATAATCAAAGTACTTTTCCATCTCAGTTATCCAATCAATCAATTCATCAGAATCCAATTTTCCACTATACTCAAGAGGATTAAACTGAGGTGTGGACTTCAAACTTGTCAATGCTCATAGGAATCTCTCTTCTTCTTGATCCATAACAGGTGCAGGTTCAACTTCACCTTGAACTTCTTCAAATTCATCATCACTAACATCTTCAAGATGTCTTCCTCTACGTCAGGCTGTCTCAACAGCTTCCAATCTTGCAGACATCTATCTTAGCATATCAGCTAGACCTTGATATGCATTTCCTCTCCCATGAACCATCTTGAATCCCTCTATAATTGTAGGTCAAATCACAATCTGCTACCCCACAACAATATCACCAACTAGGGTTAGGTTTAACAAGAAGGAAATTAGATCTCACCAAGCTCTGATACCACCTGATGTACTTGGAGGGATGGAAGGAGAGGCCTAGGTCACTCCCAACTACCAAACTAGCTTGTAGATACAGTGCAGAAACAACAATAACAGAGTGAGAGAAGAAACAACGGGATTCCTTTTCATTAATTGATCAAACTCAATACATGTTGGGCTGTAAGGCCTTCCCAATTTTGGATATATATTCAATGAATTACAAAATGATCTTCATACATGTGAGGTCACAAACCTGCCTAACAATATCTCAACAGATAATCTTCTATCCAATTCTACTATCCTCTTTGAACTGCCTTCTAAAACTAAGAACAAAGAAACAAATATATACAAGAGTCCACCCAAGAGGTCGGTGCTCAAATCGATAAGAGAGACCCAAATTTAGGTCCACATAGATCCCAATGAGAGACCCCACATTAATTATGCCATGGAAATTAAATATAGAATTCAGCCAGATCAGGATAAACAACTTGCGAGAAGCAAAACCAAGCAACAACAACAACTTGGGAATAGAGATCACCGAGAAATAGGAAAATGAATTAGGCTAAGCATACCTAAGAAAAAGAAAACCAACTTGGGACAAGCATACCCAAGAAACAGAAAACCAACTTGGGACAAGCATACCCGAACAACATAAAGCAACTCGGAACAAGCATACCCGAGCAACAGGGTAAAAGAGTACTTCACCGAGCAGCCTCCAAACAAGCTAAAGAAAAAAAGAAAACATTTTTTTGGTTTAGCAGGATTTCCAAGGACCTAAGATGCTCCTACATCAAAAATTTATAGGGTCAGGGGATAAATAATTCTAGTAGTTTCTTTGTAAAGTGGCTCAATTAGGCCTAGGGAGAATAGTGGAGATAACAAATTTCCATACAAGAGTTCCAAAACAACCCTACCTTTTCTTATCATATTTTGTGTAAGTTAACAGTGGGTATCTGAATCCCCTAACTTATTTTTTAGGTTTTTCGGAGAGCCTATTCCAAAAGTCCAAAAATCAGGAAAATCAGGGCTACTAGGAACAAAGGCCTAGTTTGGAGTTGGGGATGAAACAGTGTCATAGGAATTTGAAGTCCGTCAAAACAAGTTGAAATAAGTCTTAATAGACCCTAGGAATTCTTGGAATTGGTCTTGGGTCTTGGGAACCCATTTGAGTCGTTTTGGGCAAAGAGAGTCACATTGGGAAGTGTGTGAACCTAGTGGGTTATTGGGCATCTTCTGGAGTCTTTTTGGTCTGAGTTTGGGTTGATCAAAGGGATTTGCATCTAATTAAGATGAAAATTTCTTTTGAGAGAAAGGGGTAAAATTTTATTGATCAAGAAGAAATAGTACAAAGAAAGAAGGGAGCCAAGCCAAAAATAGAATTACCAACAAATTGAAAAAAAACCCTACCAGAAGGACCCCCAAAAGGGTCATCAACTAAACTATCATGCCCGTCACTACTTTCAACTAAACTATTGTGCCCTCACTATTTTTTCTGAAATTTGAGAATAATTTGAGGACAGGTGTTTCCAAACACTAAAACTCTACCCGTTTATTTTCTCAGATGCATATTTAGCTAAGCAATCTACCACTATTCCACTCGCAAAGAATGTGTCAGAAGGAAGTAACATTGGGAAGTGTGTGAACCCAGTGGGTTATTGGGCATCTTCTGGAGTATTTTTGGTCTGAGTTTGGGTTGATCAAAAGGATCTGCATCAAATTAAGATGAAGATTTCTTTTGAGAGAAAGGGGTAAAAATTTATTGATCAAGAAGAAATAGTACAAAGAAAGAAGGGAGCCAAGCCAAAAATAGAATTACCAACAAATTGAAAAAAAACCCTACCAGAAGGGCCCCCAAAAGGATCATCAACTAAACTATCATGCCCATCACTATTTTCAACTAAACTATTGTGCCTGTCACTATTTTTTCTAAAATTTGAGTATATTTTGAGGACAAGTGTTTCCAATCACTAAAACTCTACCCATTTATTTGCTCAAATGCATATTTATCCAATCAATCTACCACTACTCCACTCTCAAAGAATGTGTCAGAAGGAAGTAGAATCCAAAGAATTACTCAAATTCAAAATCCATCTGATCGCCAAAGGAAATTTTAATTAACTTTGTCCAACCTTTTCTCATTCAACATATCTATCACACTTGAGAATTTGATTCGGGTATAACCTTTTTCTAGCCTAGGGAATAACCTATTTCTAGTGCATAGAGAACAACAAAAGCCTCCATGAAATTATTAGTTTGTTGTCCTTTATACATTTAAAAGAAGAAAGGGACAACCCCAAAACTATATCTAGCAATACCTTCAATCCTAGCATGCCCAAGATTATCCCAAAAAGAACCATTAGAATTAATTTTTGAAAGTCCATGAGGAGGGGGAGAACATAGACCTTCTCCCTAGATCTTCCTTTTGGAATGCTAACTACTCCTAAAAAAGGAATATATAATGCTACTAGAACATAGTTTAAATTATGAATTAGAACCAAATCACTAGGGTCCACAACAAAAAAAATATCATACTTTATTTATAAGGTCTCCTAAAGCATGATAGTAATCCTCTGCCTCACTTGGATTTTCTTATTCTAAAAAATCTTGTTATTTATTTCTAACCAAAGTTTCCAAATAATGAAAGTGGTGCCAATATCCTAGGCTACATGAAGAAAGGAATTCTTAGCTAGCAGTCTTCCTAGGCTACCCTAGAAATTGACTAGAGAAGTGACATGCACAGAGGATTACTTCCAAGCCCGCGCCAAAAGTGTCAAAACTCTCTAGAGAAAGAACACTAGAAGAAAACATGTGAGGTACATTCCTCACTATTATATTGCAAAGAAAATATATAGAGGCCCTAAAATTATCTCTTTCATAAATTCTCCCAAGTGAGGCATTTATTTTTCACAACTAAAAGTGACCCCAAGGAACACCAACCTTCCCATAAATCTTCCTATCTAATTCTAGGTATCTCGAATAAACTACAAAAATTGCCCTTGGGATAAGGCCCCAAGTAAGAACATATCTTCCCTTTAAAAAAATTATACACTATACCTACCAAACACCTAACATGCTTCTTTCAAGCCTTTATTGAAACCTATTGGTGGCCAATCATGACGTTATTTCCATATAAACACCTTGACTCGGACCAAGTTTTGAATTATTTTTAAGTCTTCACCCCTACTCCAACTAGCTTCAAGAAAACTATTGCATAATGACTACAAGTGAGGAAATTGAAATGATAGAGGGTGACTATCACATGAAACATTCTAGAAAAGAGCTTAAAAAACCTTTATAGATCCAAAATAGATCATGTCTAATTAACTTAACACCCAACTTAAAAATTTCCTAAAGGATAGACCCCTTACCCCCAAGGTTGAACTAAGGAACATCCTTAGTTCCTACCCCCTGTTGGTTCCCAAATCAACATATTGGAAAGTTTTAAGAGTATGCCAAGCTCTATTCTCAAACCTTCCAATGGCCTTGGCCAATGAATGAGATTAATTGGATTCTGGTTACCTTCCCCTACACTTTAGGCTCTATAGGACCTAGGTGGGTTAACCTACTCACCAATTAGATCTTCGAGTTGATGCTTTTAAAGAAGATTATATCTCCTATTCATATTCTGCTTTTAATCTCTATCTCAAGGTGACATTTATTCTTGAAATAGACTGATTTACTTGTTGACTACTTTATTTCTTCTAACCTTTTGGTTATTTTTCTTCTACTTCTACTTAGTTTTGGTCTTCGACTACCTTGATTTATGATTGATTCAAGTGCTTTTATCTATCTCCCTTTTAGTGCTACTTATCTGATTTTGTCTACAACTATCTTGAATCTTACTTCTATTTATCTTCTACTCTCCTATTGTGACCTTATTATGTTTTGAATGAAGTTAATATGTAATAGACCAGTTCCTTCTTCTCGTTTGGGCTATAGAGTCACCCTCTTCTATATCTTAATGTATAACTCTCTGAGACAATTTTTAAACTCACCACTTGGATGAATTTGTCAGCTAATTTAAGCCTCAATATTATTTAATTATTATTTTCCACAACAATTAGTCCAATTAAATTTAAGTTTTACTTGAAAATACCAATTAGACAAGAAACATAAAGACAAGGAAATATCAAATTAATCTTGTTTATCAAACTTCTATGACAATAAATAATTCTTTCACAAGAATACTTAAGATGAAATTGATTTACTTGAAATGAAAATCATAGAGAAATGACTTGAACAAAGAATCTTCTACGACACAATTAAAAGGAAAATATTGATTATATTACTTAAAATTTGATAAGAAAGTATATATATTTCTGAATTTATTATATGAACTGACGATCATAAAACATTACAATAGAAGCTCTTAATATATGAAAGAACTAAAGAGTTCATGCCTCTTCCTTAAGCATATTTGAACATAACTAATTAACTTAACATAAATAGACTTTAAACAAAGAAGAAATTAATCTTCATCCAACCAAGAGTAAACATCAAACAAATGAGCTTTGTACTTCTTCTCCTTGTAGGTATCAACATCACGAATTGTGTTCCTTGCTTCAAATCCAATCTGCATCATCTTTTCCATATGTTGGGAACCTCCATCAAGTGCTAGCCCGTCATTCATTATGGTGTCCAATGTGTCCTGCATTAATATTTGATTGCATTCTTCTATCTAAATACTATGATCCCTTAGAGATCCATCTTTAGTACCTAATTCAGACAGTCCCATCTTTATAGAATGCTCTATAATCCTTCATATTATGACTCTAGATCCGCATAATACTTATCAGGTTTGGCTATCAGTTTCTCAGCAAGGGAAATGGAATTGATGTCAGAAAACCCAGTTTAAATGTACACCATGTAGATTTGTGTCCAGACAGTTCTTTAATCTCTGATGCTCTAATATAGATACAAAATTCTTTTGATGGGATATCTAGAAACTATCAAACCATACCAAACTATTTGCAAACCTTTTATGAAGCAAAGTAGAATTTGTCTCAAATTTGTAATCCTGCTTCTTTGTCAATAGTTGTTGATAATCTTCCTGCAACTTCTCATACTTTCTCTTCAATTCCACATCTTCAAGAAAATTTATTCTCATATTATTTTCTCTTAAAGAAGTATTCTCTAACAACAAACTTTCATTCTTTAGTTTGAAAGCATTTATTTCTTTTACCAATTATTTCATTTGAGCCCTATTCAACTTGGAAATGTTAACACCAATATCCGTTGTCACGATTGGTTTGACCTCTCCTACCTTTAGGTTCATCATTTTACTGAATGCCTTCTCTATATCAATAATATTTGGCCTTTTGTGAGGAGGTTATAGTGCCCAAATCATTATGGATTCTTCACCAAAGTAGAACCTTGATCAATATAAATTTCTTTGACTCCTTCCACATTTAGTTTATACTCCTTATCATCACTGTGTAAGAAAATATCAAATATAAGTGTCGCATTAAGTCCCATCCAGGGAACACCATGATTCTTTCCTCCTGTAGCAATTGTCTTCCCCTATCTAGTTTCATAACATTGATCTCATGGTCAATATCCATTTTTAATTTGTTTAATAGTTTCTTCTCATTCTTTGGGGTGATAGTAGGGATAGAATCCCTGAACCATTTTCCTTTAAAATTATATTTTTTTTTAAAAATTCATTCGATTTGATAAATTTTCCATCAGACACAAAATATTAATAAGCCGAAAGCCTAGCATAACTATCAACATTTAATTTCTTGGCAACCTTCACTCCTCTATCAGGACAATATATATACTCATCAACGATCATTCTTGGAACTTGTTTAAACTATGACTGTCCTTCAGTTTCACAAGTAGACTCCTTACCCAATGATATTTATTCTACATCTTGTATTTTCCTCATCTATTCTTGGTTATACCTCTCAACTTCCTCCTCATCCTCTTGGTCCTCTAGATTCTTGAATACATCCTCTGCGGGAAAAAGGATATGGTTGTATCCACTCAAATTTTGAGATTTTCTTGCAAATTTAATATAACCTTTAGGGTCGTATCCCTTTCTTGGATTGGCCTCCTTCAATTTGTAATGTGCCAACACCTTGTCCCTAATGAGGCCATAATATTTTTTTGAAACAATAGTAAAGTCACCAAAATTTAGTGTGTCTGGCATAAAAGATTGTTTGCAAGCTGAAGCTAGATGCATGAAACTAGAATACTCTAATTGTCTAAGAATTTCCAAGTATGAAATTCTATCAGGAACTTTCTTGGGAAGTTTATATGGTGCACCCTCAAAACTGAAATGAAACTAAGTGTGTGGAAAATAGTTCCCTATGCTAAACTCCCGAGAAGAGGATCATGCAAATTCAGATTTAACCCTTAGCAATTACAGAATGATAATACAATAACATGCATACATAGAAAAATGAGAATGACATAATGATTTACCTTGGGGAAAACCTTTCGGTAAAAAACCCCAGCACTCCAAAACCTGCACAATGTATTAATCAAAACTATTACTATTTACAATACACTTGCAATGCAAGTTCTTTCAGGAGATAATCAACACTTGAAGACAAATTCAGTAGCATAAAAATGTTCCAACAATACACTAACTTCTCACTCAGATTCACAACCCTAAAAAATGCTTATATCATGTGCTTCCCTTTTTAGGGAAACTTCCAAAGACAGCCGTATTAGGGTTTTATGATTCTCTAAGAAAATAGGAACCCAAACCCCACGGTTGCAGAAGAGTGTACAGTACTCAACATGATTAGTTGCCACAAGTCTTGCATGTCTTCACTCATCATCAAATCTTCCACAATTAGCTCTTACAAATATTAATGACTATCATAGGAATCCATCATAACCATTTCAGTCATGATTACCTTACACATTATCCAAAGTGCCGACATTTGGAAAATATCAAATGTAAGGAAATATACAAGGTTGAAACACCTTATTCCTAACAAAAACCAATGCCTTAATCATGGTGAAGTCTTTATGGAGATACTAGTCCCCCCAATTATGGTTCACTATCCCTCTTTCATCAAAGTCTTTGGGCCTTTAGAATATTTTAATCTCAATAGAAATGGAGCAGTCACAAGGACGGTTATACATCATGTAGAGAGTTTTCACAAATGGTTCCTCAAAATGAACATAATGAGAGTTTTTGAACCTTGAATCATTGAGGTCCATAATTGGACTGGTAACGATTCACCCTCCTTGCCAATTTTCCTTATTCACAATCCTTTTGGCCCCATCCCTATCTCATGGCCATAGAAAAGTACCATGTCCATCAAGACAGAGTAATGATTGAAATATATGTGCTCAAGGTCATCTTTGATAGACTTCAGTGCAATGTCAATCATCCTTGAGACATATTCTATATAATCAAAAGGTCTTCAGTTATGGCACTAAAAATATGTTGCAATTATCATCAAAGCAATAGACATAAAGTCTAGAGCATTCGCACTTGTCACCTATCCCACCGAGTGATAAGTGTGTTTCATGTATGGCTTAAATAGATTAACATTAAAGGGATGTTCATCCTCATCTTTTAGTGGAACTACTTTCCTCTCTGGTTTGGATCTGTATAGTGACAACCTCCACTTTTGGTAAGTTGTATCTGACCTGGCATATCCACTGTCCAAATATTTAAGATTTATATGATACTTTATTTGGTCATCTAGGTTAAACACTTCAATTACTTAATTTTTTGATACATGAACAAATGGTTCACCTTGCAAGTTGCATATTTCCTTTTTCTCAGGGTTGTAGTGTTTTTCCAGCAATTTAGGAGGTTTAAATTTACAAACACATTTGGTACCACCAATTTCCCCAAGTTCATTTTCCATGTGTTGCATAGTGGCTGATGATAAGTTCTTCTTGCATAATGAAATATAAAAATATAATATCCCCTTGTACTAGTATACACATCCCCTACCTCCTTGTATCTATCTTCAATTTTACCTGCCTCAAGCCTACTTTGAGCAACCTTCCTAGATTTTGGCCCTGATCCTTCCATGTAATCTGGCATATCTTGATGTAGTTTTCTCTCAAGTACTCCTTTAGTTTTTTGTTTCTTTCTACTTTTAATTTCATCTTTATTTTATCTTTCCTTTTGAACTACAAGGGCTTTCCATTGGCACAATTCAATTATAACACAAAAACAAAGTTTCAGATACTGTAAAAGAAACCTACTTGAGACTAATCAAAGTGTGTCGCTTCTCTTTTGTCTGTGAATTTCTCTATATCCTTTCCCCTACAATTCTCTTCCTTAGAGATCTTCATCTGATAAAAATTACTTTGATCACAAAAGTGTAGAGAAATTATTTGCAAGTCATTAATGTTTCACTATCAGTCATCAATGCTTCATTTTTTTTCAAATTTAAAATGCTGAATTGACATTTTGCATCATCTCTGCAATCCTCTTGATGTTGTGCTAATGTAATATCTTTACTAGAGCCATTTTATAGATTAGTTTACCAAATCAGAAAATCTACTAAAATGTTTCCTTGATCTATTGTGCCCTTTGAAAATCCTTCTCACCTCATCGGTACAACTCTCAAAGATTTGATTTTAGTCATACTTGATCTTTAATCACTTTATCGAAGAAGAAAAAATTATATCTTCCCAGTGAATACTTCATCCAAAAATCATTTCCTCTCTGGGAACATATTTTGGAGTAACATATATCGATCACTCCTTAGAAATGACCGTATGTTCACCATTGACGTAACTTAGTCTTTCAGAAGGACTTTAAAAATTCTCTCTAATATCATTAGTTCCTTCGGTAATTTTTATTGTCAAGACTCAAGAAAACTTCCCCTAATCATAATGTTCAATGATGGTATTGGCATATCCTATACCATCAAATTTTTTATTTAGAGCCATTCTGATGGTTCTAGTTTCTGCGATGAGAATCATCAGTAAAACCTTTGTTGATAAGCTTTCATTTATGATCTATTGTGATGGTGTTGCATCGTCAAGACTCTTGTCAATGATTGATGATAAATATGTTCTTTCTCCCTTTTAACTCCTTCATCGATGGAACTAATTGAATATTTATTTGATATGGCTTTATTAGTAATCATTGGCATAACTTAGGTAATCAAACTGCTCATTTGTCCTCGCTCTGATAGTTATAGTTTCACCGATGAGTATTTTATTGGTGAACCTCTTACCGAAGTTCTTTTTCTTTGTCTCCTTTTGTGGTGAGTAACATATTGTCAGGAATTTTTGCTATGATATCCTTCATTCACTATAGATCCATCATCGAAAAAGAAAATAAAATGTTTCTTCAATGTAACTTAGCCAAATATCATCGGGGTAACTCATATGATCAGAGCAATCCTTTTCTTTCATTTTGATAGTGTTTTTTTTTTATGATATGATCATATTTCCTCATCCTCAAAGCCTTCATTAGGGTAAAACATAAAATAATCTATTGGGTTCCCCTGATGATTCCTTATGTTGAAGCTCGCTTATTTCTACATTTTCCTGATCGGTGTAAAAATAACTCTTGTCTCCGATTTGTCATGACCTGCTACATAGACACCAACTGAGATCGGAGGAGACTGCATAGTATTTTCCTGATGAGTGACATCTCTCATTAATAGGCTATATGAATGGTGAATTCACTGTATTAATTATTTAGGGATGTCTTATCGGTAATGATGGAATTATTAGTGGACATTCTCCTAAATATTAGTGGAAAACTAAGCCAGTATTCATAAGTGGGTAAAGATTATCTTAAGAAAACTTTAGTAGCTTCAACCTTAGATAAAATTCAAAAGATTGGTGATAACCATTAGAAAATGGCTATGAAAGAAGGCTATTCAAGAAGGCTTCATGTTATTTTGACTCTTAAGAAACACTAAATTTTGCCAAAATTTCTGTTAGTAATAACTGAGAGGGGGGGGTGAATCAGTGGCCTCAAAAAAATATCCTTACCTTAACCACCAATTAAATAAACCTCATATTATTATGTCCCTTACAAGATGCATGCCATAAAATGCTTATAATAATTAACTGTCTGTCAGTTTTCTTTTTCTGACCTTATTCTCCTTGATTATCGATAAGCAGTTAAACTTATTTACCGACACTCAGTAAATATGCAGAGTATGCTGATTAATCCAGAAATACATAAGTGAAATGTAAAATAGTAAATTAATAAACCATACACACCTAACACAAGGATTTTAATGTGGAAACCTTGTTAAGGGAAAAACCACTAGGACCGGTACCCAAAAATTTCACTCTTCTGAAGTGAGCCCTGTTAGGAGCCAACCCTGTTAAAGGTTACAAACACACTGTTAGGTGTGACCTTGTTAGAGGATTTTATACATAGAGGTTGTCACTTAGTATTGGGCATCTATTTTCTATCATCCTTGAATCAGCCTCCTTCTTAGACTGTCAATAGGCTTTATGCAAATCTTGCTACCATCCTTGAATCATCCTTCTTCTTAGACTATCAATAGGTATCTGGCAAGTCCAATGCTACTTTCCTGAATCAACCTTTTTGGCACTCCTTGGGATGTACCTCAATATATAGAAGATTGTTAAGTCCTGCTCTGTTAAGAGACTTGATGCTTCAATGGTTAGACTGAAACACAATGACCTGTTTCTAATGCAACTTGAATTGCAGATTTTCAGATTTATTTAAGTACATTACCTTTCTGATCAATGCATCAATTTAATTCTTTGTGCTCCACACTTTCTGCTCTGTGATGCTGTGCTTCACTATTCGTCAGTCCCTACAGAATTCTTTAGCTCTCCTTCAACTTGATTGATCAGGAGAGTATGAATTTATCCTTCATCAATTTCTCTTCAGTATCCTCTTTCTATTCACTCCCCCTTTTTGTGATTGCAGAAATGAATTAAGCTTGTCTCTTATATAGACATGATATTCACCATTTCTTGATTCTTGATTCTTAATTCTTGGCATGAAAAACAATCCAGCCAATCTGATTTAAAGCTTAACTCCTAATTTATCTCGTAGTTATCTTCTTGCCAACTGTACAAAACTTCTTTAAATCAATCACTTAACTCTGGTCGAATAAAACAATGAAAACAACCAGTTAAGTCTATCTTTAGCTCTTACCAGCTAGATATTTTGTCATTTTCTAAATTCTCTATTCTATTGGTCAACTCTGCAGTTAGTCATCAGTGACAACTGCCAGTTCCATCGGTGTGATTCCAGTCAACTTCAGGATCTCCGTCCGTCAGGCATCATTAGATTTTACTCATCAGGCAACTCTGTTCTCAGCTTGTCAGGCATCCTGTGATTTTTCTTTGTCAGGCAATATTATCTTCTGTTCGTCGGGTATCATTGTGACTTTGGTTCTTTGTCTTTACCGATGGTGTGCACTTCATCGGTGTTATCTGTCACTTAGTGAATAATTGACTTTTATGCATTGCTGAAAGCATAATATTTGTTCCATTGATTCTCTGAAGTCTTTGGCATTATATACATGACCGTACAGATGATATCAAGTTGACATCAATGACAATACAAACTATTAACTGATTTAATGTCTTGCATTTTCTTCAACTTAACATTATCAAACATTTAATCAGTTACATGTCATCAATCTCTCCCTTTGGCATTGATGGCAACATACAATATTATCATACTATACTATTTCTAATACAATATGAAATATAATTATTGAGATTAATCAAACTAACAAATAGTTTTTTTTTGATAACCGATAAAAATGTCTGACCGTCGGTAAGCTCTGTGTTAGCTTAGATTTGATTCTTGCAGTTCTCTGTGTTTCTTGTTCTGATATGTTCCGTCCTTTCCTTGTTTCAATATCTCTCTTTTGACTGTTCTTCTCCTTTGATGTCTTTGTCTCTTGTCAATAACTCTCCCTTGGGATATAATCTCTCCCTGTTGGAGTAATCTGATAATGGATAATCTTTCTTCTTCTTTTTTACTGTGATAATATGGAAACTTTCTCTCCCTTTGACAAAAATGCCAAAAAAATATCTCACAGATATATGACATTAATGTCAAATAATCATTTTCTTTCATCCATAATATATTCCTTGAATTTTCCTTATCCATCAACAATACAACAATATGCTCTAGTGCTCAATTCTGATATATATCTTTCTGTATATAGATGTAGCTTTGAAGTTCATCTTTTTTCTTGCATCAAAATGAATGATATTCTAATAATATATAGGCTGATGCATCCTTAGTCTTTTATTGACTGGTAGACAAGGGTTTGACCCCTAGTCATTTTCTCAGGTACTTAAATGTATCCTTGGGCAGTGGCTTGGTGAATATATCAGCTAATAGTTCTTTTGATTGCACATACTCAAGTATCACTTATTTTTCTTGAACTTGTTCTCTTAAATAATGATACTTGATTGCAATGTGTTTAGTCTTGAAATGCATGACTAGATTCTTGAAAATTTTTATTGCACTGGTGTTATCACAATAGATAATCACTGGTTCTAAGCTCTTCATATGCATACCTTCCAGCAACTGTTTGATCCATGCAATATTTGAGCAGTTTGCAGCAACAACAACATATTATGCTTCTACAGTAGACTGAGAGATGCATCCATGCTTCTTGCTAATCCATGTGACAAGTCTGTGACCCATAAATAATGCTCCTCCAGTTGTTCTCTTTCGGTCATCAAGATTTCTAGCCCAATCAGTGTCGGTAAACACCTTAAGTTCAAATTTTCCTTCTCTTTTATACCATAATCCAAATTCCTCAGTGTTCTTCAAATATCTCATAATTCTTTTCACACCAGTCATATGTGATTCCCTGGGGTTAGCAGAAAATCTAGCAATAATTCCTATTGCATGTGCAATATCTGGTCTAGTGTGTACAACATACATGCATTTTCCAATCATTGAACTGTACAAAGTCTGATTTACCTCTATTGTCTTATCCTCTTTTGTTAACTTACATCCAGTAGCCATCGGTGTTCCAACTAGTTTGGAATATTCCATCTTGAATATTTTCAGGACCTCTTTGATGTATTTGGACTGTGTAATGAAAGCACCTTCACTTTGTTGAATGATCTGCAGACCAAGAAAGAACTTGATCTCTCCAAATATAGACATCTCAAACTCTTTTCTCATCTCATTAGAAAATGATTTGCATAGCATATCATTGCCTCAAAATATGATGTCATCAACAAATATTTCATCAATCAAAGTGTTAGCATCAGTATCTTCCTTCAAATAAAGATTACTATTTTCACTAGTCCTTACAAATCCAATACTTATAAGATAGGAATGAAGTCATTCATACCAGGCTCTAGGATCTTGTTTCAATCCATACAAGGCTTTGTAAAGTCTACATACCATGTTTCTCTTGTCTGGATCAACAAACCCTTCTGGTTGCTCAATGTATACCTGTTCTTCAAGTATTTCATTTAGGAATGCTGACTTGACATCCATTTGATATACTTTAAATCCTTTGAATGCAGCATAAGCAAGTAGTATTCTTACTCCTTCTAGCCTAGCAACCGGTGCAAAGGTCTCCCCATATTCTATACCTTCTTCTTGTGCATACCGTTTGCATACTAGTCTTGCTTTGTTCCTTGTGACTTCTCCATTCTCGTTTAGCTTATTCCTTAATATCCATTTTGTACCAATGACATTCTTGTCATCCAGTCTTGGAACAAGTGACCATGTCTTGTTATTCTCAATCTGTTCAATCTCATCATTCATAGCACTTATCCATTCCTCATTATCTAGTGTAACATTGACAGATTTTGGCTCAAACTCACAAATTAAACAATTTGAGGTTAAAGACTTCCTTCTTGTTCTTGTACCACCTTTCATATCTCCTATGATATGGATCTCTAGATGGTTCCTTCTTACATATCTTGCAAGTACATGTACAACTCTTTGTGTATCAGCTTGATCATTATTTTGATCTTCATTATGTTTTTCATCATCTTGCACATTATTCTGATTATTATCTTGACCATCGGTAATAGCTGGCTGACCGTTGGTTGCAATGTTTTGTTGTTATGGAATTAAGCACTATTGCTAAGGTAGAGTGTTGAGTCCTTCATAGTATACAAACTTGTCATAGTCCTCTAGTTCTTTTGTGTTTTCCAGCTCATTCTTTTCTACAAATTCATCTATCTTTACATTTGCACTTTCAACAATTTTGTTAGAAGCCTTGATAAGACATTTAAAATCTTTTCTTTTGGTAGAATACCCCAGAAAAATACCTTCATCACTTTTCGCGTCAAGATTTCCATTTCTATCATCCTTTAAGACATAACATTGACTACCAAAGATCTTGAAGTAACTTACATTGGGTTTTTTACCATACCATAGCTCATAAGATGTCTTATTTGTGTCCTTCTTCAATTGTACTCTATTTAGCATATAAATAGCAGTGCTGACAGCTTCCCTCCAGAAGATTTGGGTGATGTGTTTTTCTATCATCAGTGTTCTTGCACAATCAACTATTGATTTGTTCCTTCTCTCAACAATCTCATTTTGCTGTGGTGTTCTTGGTGCAGAAACCTGTCTTTTTATACCATGCTCATTACAAAAATTAGTGAATTCATCTAATATAAACTCTCCTCCTCTATCTGATCTCAAACATTTCAAATCCTTGCCACTTTGTTTTTCTACCATAGCCTTATACCACTTAAACATCTTAAATGCTTCAGATTTATCTTTTAGAAACATAACTGTCATCATTCTAGAGTAATCATCAACAAAGAGAATAAAATATCTATCTCCATAATAGCTCTTTGTCCTCATAGGTCCACATAAATTAGTATGGACTAATTCTAGAATATCATCAGATGTATGGGTTTTACTTTTGAAACTAGACTTTGTCATTTTAGCTTTTTGATCATTTTTGCACATGATGTTGTATGGCTTTGTCATCGTTAGTAAGCCTCTTACATTTCTTCTTCTGCTTATTTTTATCATGTTGTCAAAATTCACATGACACAATATTTTGTGCCACAACCATATGTCTTTTTTTCTAGTCATTAAGCAAGTGGTGTTAGTATCATTCAGATAGAATAAGTTACCTTTTGTCTATTCACTGGTACCAATCAGTTTTCCTAATTCATTAAAGATATTTGCCTTCTTGTTCTCAAATGCTACTCTATGACCTAAATTATTCAGTTGAGAAACACTCAACAAATTATAATTCAATCCTTTTTCCCAATAAGCATTTTCACATTTAATCAGGTTATTCAACATTATAGTTCCTTTACCTTCAACCGGACAAGGTGTATCATTACCCATTCTTACTGTACCACTATTATAATACTCAAAAGTATTAAAATTTTCTTTGTCATCGGTCATGTGGTGAGCGCAGCCACTATCTATAATCTAGATGTCATTCTTGCTAACCTTAGATATGAGTGCAGTTTCTGCATACCTTTCATCTTCATTTGAATCATCTTTCACAGCTACAAATACCATCTTGATGTCTTCATTAGGTTCGGTGTCAGTATCTTCATCTTTGCAAGTAGCTAGGTAGCTAGCCTTCTTGCCTTTATCCTTGTAGTCTCAAGTATCTCTTCTCTCTGATTGTCGGTAACTTCTATAATCTTTGTTATCACCTCTGTCAGATTTCTTCTCAAAAGATCTGTCATTACCTTTTTCATCTTTTCTTCTGTTAGGACATCTTGCAGCAAAGTGTCCAATCTCTCTACAATTAAAGCATACAAGTGGTAACTTGCCTTTGTATTTACCTTTGCCTCTCTGCATCCTCCTTGCCATGAGTGCTTCTATTTCATCTAGAAATTCTTCTTCTTTTCTCTTTCACTTTCACTTTCACTATCTTTTCTGGATGTGTGTCTTTGACTTGATTTGCTTATTCTCGTAGAAGACTTAAATGCAAACTCTATGTTTGGTAAGACACTATTATCAAAGTTATTCATCTCAAATGAAATTAGTCTACCAATTAAGCTATTAAGAGTAACTGTGTTGTTTTCTACTGCTCTCATTTCTTGAATAGTAGAAACTCTAATAGCATATATAGGTAGTAAGGTTGTTAATATTTTACTTACCACTCTCTCCTCTTCAAGTGTACCTCCAACACCTCGTATAGAATTGACTACTTCTTTTATTCTTGTGTTGTATTGTGTGATGTTTTCTCCTTCTTTCATTCTGAGATCATCAAATTTTCTTCTAAGGCTTTCTGCCTTGGCTCTCAGAACATTTGTATCACCTCCATGTACAAGCTTCAGTTTGTCCCACATTTTCTTTGCAGTTTTGCAATCCTTGACATCTTCAAATTCAACATCAAAGAGTGAGGAAGAAAGATCTATAACCATGTAGTTATGCTTATGCTTCTCTCTCAATTGATCTACTGTCAAAGCTCCTATAGGAAACACATATTCAGTATCTAAGTATTGAGTAACATCATTACCAATACCTGATAAGTGGAGTCTTATCCTGCTCTGCCATGAAGCAAAGTTGTCTTTGCTCAACTTGGGCACATCTCGTATGTTCATCTTGTGATCCTAACTTAGGTCTTGAAACCTTCCTTCTAAGCACACAAGCTCTGATACCAATTTCTAGTAATAACTGAGAGGGGGGGGGGTGAATCAGTGGCCTCAAAAACTTATCCTCATCTTAACCACCAATTAAATAAACCTTAGATTATTATGTCCCTTACAAGATGCATGCCATAAAATACATATAATAATTAACTATTTTTTGGTTTTCCTTTTCTGACCTTATCCTCCTTGATTACCAATAAGCAGTTAAACTTATTTACTGACACTCATTAAATATGCAAAGTATACCGATAAATCCAGAAATGCAAATGTGAAATGTAAAATAGTAAATAAATAAACCATGCAAACATAACACAAGTATTTTAACGTGGAAACCTTGTTAAGGGAAAAACCACTAGGACCAATACCCCAAATCTTCACTCTTCTGAAGTGATCCTTGTTAGGAACCAACCCTGTTAAAGATTACAAACACGCTGTTAGGTGTGACCTTGTTAGATGATTTTATACATAGAGGTTGTCACTTAGTATCGGGCATCTATTTTCTACCATCCTTGAATCAGCCTCCTTCTTAGACTGTCAATAGGATTTATGAAAATCTTGCTACCATCCTTGAATCAGTCTTCTTCTTAGACTGTTAATAGGTATCTGGCAAGTCCAATGCTACTTTCATGAATCAACATTTTTGGCACTCCTTGGGATGTACCTCAATATATAGAAGACTGTTAAGTCCTTCTCTATTAAGAGACTTGATGCTTCAATGGTTAAACTGAAATATAATGACCTGTTTCTAATGCAACTTGAATTGCATATTTTTAGATCTATTTAAGTACATTACTTCTCTGATCAATGTATCAATTTAATTCTTTGTGCTCCACACTTTCTTCTCTGTGATGTTGTGCTTCATTGTTCATTGGTGTCTACGGAATTCTTTAGCTCTCCTTCAGCTTGATTGATCAGGACTGTATGAGGTTATCCTTCATCAGTTTCTCTTTAGCATCCTCTTTCTATTCACTCCCCCTTTTCATGATTGCGGAAATGAATTAAGCTTTTCTCTTATATAGACATGATATTCACCATTTCTTGATTCTTGATTCTTGATTCTTGGCATGAAAAACAATCCAGCCAATCTGATTTAAAGCTTAACTCCTGATTTATCGCGTAGTTATCTTCTTGCCAACTGTAAAAGTATTCTTTAAATCAATCACTCAACTCTGGTCGAATAAAAAAATGAGAACAACTAGTTAAATCTATCTTTAGCTCTTGCCAACTAGATATTTTGTCATTTTCTGAACTCTCTGTTCTATCGGTCAACTCAACAGTTAGTCATCGGTGACAACTGCCAGTTTTGTTGGTGTGACTCCAGTCAGCTTCGGGATCTTTGTCCGTCGAGCATCATTGGATTTTACTCGTCGGGCAACTCTTTTCTCAGCTCATCAGGCATCTTGTGATTTTTCTTCGTCGGGCAATATTGTCTTCTGCTTGTCGGGTATCATTGTGAATTTGGTTCTTTGCCTTTACCGATTGTGTGCACTCCGTCAGTGTTATCTGTCACTTAGTGAATACTTGAATTTTATGCATTGTTGAAAGCATAATCTTTGTTCCATTGATTCTCTGAAGTCTTTGGCATTATATACATGACCGTACATATGATATCAAGTTGACATCAATGACAATACAAACCATTAACTGATTTAATGTCTTGCATTATCTTCAACTTAACATTATCAAACATTTAATCAGTTATATGTCATCAAATTTCAAGGTTCCAACACCCCCTCTAGATACTTATTAGTAGGGATTCTTGCCCAATATAGATACCAATTAATGGGCCACTTCCAAAAAAATTGGTATCCAAAAGATTACTATTGAGGCTTGCCTAACTACAACCAATACACTCGTTTACTTAAGCCTAAAAATTGGATCTCACTTAACCAAACTCCATTTTGTCAAATAAAATTGGTAGCCCATAAGAATTGATGGTAGAGGACATAAAATTCTTTAATGAAGCTTGATGGAGTTGCCTACACAAACTACATGTAAATGGGAAGGGACCAAACCAAGAACTTATAAAACTTCACTCTCTCAAAAATCCATAGCTACCTTCTATTCTAATGACTAAACTACTTGTGAAACATAGCCAACCAATCCTACCAAAAAACCCTAGGTAGAGGACTCAGAATAAGGAGAATACCTAGATAAAAAGGGAAGAAAACAATCTGGAATTATAAAATCTGAGCAATCCTAAATTGAATAAGCTTAGGAGTATTATAGAAGAAAATGGAATTCTTTCCCTCATTAATTGTTTTCCTTAAGGAAACCATATACAAAGTCATTTTCAAGTTAACTTCTTCATTAATCCTAGCTAAACCCATTTGAGTTATTTCATACACAAATTGTAAATGAGAGTGAGGAGGTAAGCTATTCCCTTAGCTCCATCCTTAAATCAAGCCTTACCTTACATGAGACTTGATAAATCTTCCCAATGCTTCAACTATTAAAATAAACAAGGTGATAGTGGATCACCTTGTTAAAGGCCTCTAAAAGCACCAAATAACTCAAAAGGCTTGAAATTGATAAGATGATGCAGAGTAAACCTTGCAATGACAAAAACCAACTCTTTTGGCACAATCAATACACACTTCCCAACTTAAGGAATCAACTCCTCAAAAAGGCAATCACAACTAAGCCTTCTTTTTCAACTTATTCTTCTTTGAGACAATCCACCCTTGACTCATCACAAGAAAATGACTTCACAGAGGAGTTTTGAAAGATTCAAAGACTCCTATATGTCCCACACATTTGGATTTTAAGACAACCCAACATTAGCCCAAGGTCATTTCTTCCAACACAATATCCCTTAGATTAAAAAATTAGGGTTTAGGCACTAGAACAACAAAAATGTAAGAAGGGAATGAAACAACATGTTTTAATTCTCTTATGGATCACAAAACCCTTACAACACCCAACAAAAAAGACCCATCACTTGTTCTTATGTCACTTGTTAGGTCAAATAGGCCTAGTTCCTTGTAACCCTAATGAACAGGTATTTTGACCTTAGTTTACAAACTCCTTAGCATATGACCAAAAAAACCACCATTTAGAATACAATTTTTGGAGTTACTCAACATATATCAACTCCAAATTTTGACCCTCTGATTTGATGGGCAAACTCCCACTAGTCTCAGAGACCTTATTGGCTTTTAGGCCTCCCTTAAAGAAACAATTCTACTTGTAACCCCACCAACTTCTCACTCAAGGCTTGAATCACAGTATTATCAACCTTACAACACCTTTCCAACCATTATCTAATGCCCAAACCCCATAGATCAACTTTTGGAACTCGATTTGCTTCCAAACCTTATCTCTTATTCTGCTACATTATGATGTCAGACCTCAAAACGCTCCAAACCAGGTTGCCACCTTTTGGCCCCACTTAAAAACCTCCTAAATCCTAAAATAAATAGTACAACCCAACATCCCTACTGAAAATCAGAATTTTTTAATTGTAGAATGTTAGTTTTTAGGCATTTCTTCTACAAAACCCTAGTTTTGAGGGTTTCAGACTAGTTAGGAATGAATTGACTATAACTTACACAAAAATGAATGAAAAGACACTAGACCACCACCAAATTTAAGTTAATTCAATAAGTTATCTTTTCATACCCAATTCATCCTTGTGGCAATATGTACAACTCCGTACAATAAGTTTGATTGCAAGAGAAAGAGGAAATTCTAAATATTGTATTAAATGGCAATTGCAAAAACTTCAACAATAACATTGTCTCGACCCAAAGAGGCTTAAGTAGACATTTTTCCACCATTGCAACCGAAGCCAACCAGTTTTTGAATCTAGAAAATGTAGAAATAGAGAAAATTAAGGTCCTAACACCAATCGTCATTAGATTTTGTAAGAAGCAAGGTAATTCTTGAATTAAAGATAATGACCCATGTTCTGAAGAATTGGAACTAACAAAGGGAAAAGCAGGACCATCCGACCATACAGGCAAAAAAGTCAAGAAGGAAAGAAAGAACCCTCGTCTCTCTGAACAAAAGGAGGAAGTGAGAGAGCCATCCAGTCGAATCAAAAAATGGATTCCCCTGCATGGGGATTGTGTGTACATTGATAGGAGAAGAAAGGGATTCTTAGGCATAGGCAGGCCTAAGAAGGCTCAGGAGACCCAGACTAGGACATATAGCCATAGTAACATACTAAAATTATAACTTACATAATATAGGTTTTTGGTATATATAGTGACAATATTAGGGGTTATAAGCCCATTTTGTTTTTTGTCCCTTATAGTTAGGACTCAGATACTATACAACAGTAATTTTGTCCTTGTGTGAAGAATAACACTACCTAGATGAGGCCATGGTACTTGATTGTTTTCCCTATATTGTAGGTGTTAACTTCTTTTATTGTTTACTTTACATTGTTTTCTGCCATTGGTTGAAGATTGTAGAAGGCACCCTCCTAGAAGCTTTTGTTCATTCATATTAATTACAACATAGAAATATTATACATGTATAAATAAAATATAAAAAATCATGATTTTTTAGATTGTCTTTAATGATATCTTGTCTAATTGTAAATCATTCCCTGTTTTAATCAAGTATAGGAAATGACTCATTCAAATCGATGATTCGTTAAAATAGTGTTCTCTAGATAGCTTGCATGATATGAAATTTTCTACAAATTGTAATTCATTCATCTTCAAATATATAGTTTTGGTTTCACTATTCTCAATCTTAAATAAATTTGGACATGCTGCTTGTTTCATAAATTCTCCTACTGCTACTACGAGTGCACACAAAATAATGTTGTTAGTGACTATAATTGCTATCTATTATTTGGAGTTATACATGGACCTCCTAGCTCATTTTCACGAGTTAGGTCTCTCATCCATAGAGACAAGGGAAAATGGGAAGTGTTTATTTATCCATATGCATTTAGTTGCACAATAGGTCATCAACGAAATGGTTATCTAGTCATAGATCTCATGAACATGAATTATTACAATTCCAAAAGCTTACACCATCATGGAGTTTCTATTATAATTAATATAGATTTTCAATAAATATGATAAAAAGGGAAGTTAGTAATTGAGCTTTCTTTCATGCAACATTACAAATATCAAAGACAATCTATAAATAAATACAATTTTATTTTTTATTTTTTTATTTTTATTTATTTTTATTTTTTAGCACATTTGAGTAGCACTAATAACTCATTATGTACCAAGAAGATCAACTCTTCTAAATAAGTTAAATGAGACTTTAAAAATCAAATGGTAATCTTGATAAGTTATTATGTATATTATATAATTTATTAGTGTTCAAATTTGATATAATCTTAAGTGCATAAGTAGTTTTCATAACCATTTAAAGTAATTACTTTTTTCAAAGAATTCTCTTTCTTGCTATATTAATTATTCCCATTTGTCAACAACTAGGATGAATAATAAAAAATTGAAACAAAAGGTAAGGGAAAAAAGTTTCAAACTCTTATATATCATAGACAAAATAGAATCACATAAAAAAATTTCACTCCTGATTTTTACTTTAGCTAACATTTTTGTTGAGATTTAGGTACCTCTAAATTTATTGGGTGTAAAGCACCTACTTATGTTGGCTGGCTATGAAAAGAATAATTCACTCTTGCTTCTTTTTTATCATTAATATATGTTTAGTAGCATACTTACTATTTTTTAAAAGAAACTTGACAAATTATGCACACTTAAATTCATGAAACTATCTTATGATCTCCTTGCCAATGATCATTAGACTATATTCTAGACTTATGATAAATACTATATTCTCATTGATAAATGACAAATACATATTAAAATTTGTTTGTTTTCTTGTTCACCAATAATTGATTGTATTTGGTTACTATGTTATTGACTATGTTGATCATTTTATGCAAACTATGTCTTCGAAATAAATGTGCAAGTCTAATTGTGTTTTGATGTTACAAAATTTACCTTTCTAGTCAAAATGATAAGCATTGTCAAGACATTAAAATATTTGTCAAGCAATCTTAGAAGTGAAATGACAAGGTAACATGATTTATATTCTCGTCATTATTGTCATGTATCTTTGGAGTGTCATAGATGATGGAATATATGTTTAAAATAATGCACATTTGAAGTAGAGTCGTCCTTTATATCAGTGAACATCCTATGAGCAACTGAGAAACTGTGAAGATGTGGCAAATTATGAAAATTAAATTTCAAAATCCATCAAAGATGGTGCAAGGACTTTTATAAGAATGTTCCAGCAATATTTTGAATGTGCTAGGTTTTCAAGCCAATATGCTTTACAATTCAAAAGATTTTAAACTTTAGACTTTTTAGTCTATTAAAAAAATAGTTAAATTTAAATTTTCGTAGAAGCTAGAGTAAAGTGATATTCTAAGGAATATGTCATGTACATAAAAAAGATTAGCTATCAGTTGCATTTCTCAAAATGCCAAATGGCATTGATAAAAGCCAAAAAAAAAACCATTCATATTCTAATTTAAAAATAAATAAAAAACAATTTAAAAAATATTTGTTGTCAGTTACGCATGATTTAAACATAAAAAAGAGAAATTAAAATAATTAATGTCAAATGGCAGTAAAAAATATCAAAAAGCCAAATTAAGATTTAAAAGAATGCCAAATGGTATTTTTCAGATTTGCTTTTTTGAATTTGTTTTCACTAGAAGAATGCAAAGAGTCACATTTGAATGCAAACAATCATAGAGGAATGCAAAGAGCCACAATTTTGAGAAGATGAAAATACACTTTGAGATTATAAAAGAACCCTCTGCCAATTTCATTTTTTGTTTTCCAAAGAGGAGCAGCAAAGAGATTTGAAGCAGGAGAGAGATTTGAAGGAGATTTCAAGAGCAACCACATTTCAAAGTGAGCCATTTATTTTTGGATTTTATTTTGTAGATTTAGTTTTAGATATTATTTTTTAATCACTTTTGAAATGCATTATTTAGATTTAAAATTAGATTGAATTTTGTATTTAGATTTAGATATATATATTTAAATGTTCTTTCTAGATTTAGATTTAAATGTTGTATTTACATTTATATTTAAATGTAGTATTTAGTGTTAGATTTAGATTTAATATTGTATTTAGATTTAGATTTAGTTTTTAGTATTATATTTGGATTAGGATGAAAATGAATAGCATGATCAGAAACTATTTTTGGCAAAAAAAAACATTTAGAAATGAAATTTCAGGAATGGAGACATCAATATGTCCACTGATATAATTAGCCCTTTTAATCTTGCAAATGTCAAACCCAACATTCATGGTTGTTGCACCAAGACATGAGCTATTCTTCAAGTGGTTTTTTGCATATCTCCTTCCCAATGGAAAAGGTGGAACATATTGGATGGAAGGTTTTAGCGATGAATATTAAATGTCTAAATCAAAATACCACACCAAGAGAAAAGGAAACATCTCCAACTAAAACAACATTTGGTGGTGCTTTTAAAACCCTAATGAATTAGTATAATTTTCTTTTGATTTTTATTGAAAATTAAAATTAATTTTCATTTAATTTATTAAAAAAAAGAAATTATTGCTTAATTTAAAAATAAAATTACCTATATATATAGTGGCTTCATTTTTGTTTTGGTGGAGGTGAGTATTTTATGTTTATTGATGTAAGAGGTTTTATTGTCTTTTTAAATAATATCAAATTTTCATGTTTGTTTTTTAAAATTTATAATAGAAGTATACTTATGTTCATTTAAAAACAAAAAGATTCTTTAAAAATTAGTTATTACAAAATGAAGCAAAAATAGAAAAATCAAAATAGTTTAAGTAAAATTAATAGAGAGAATCAATAAAGAATTGAAGGAATAGAAATAGAAAAATCTAAATGGTAAATAAGATAAATAAAAAGAACAAAATTATTATTTATAAAAATTTGAATCATATATTATGCATTCCATTAATATTTGACTCAATTTGAATCACTTCATGATCTCAAAATGTGTAGAATAAACCTACATAAATAGAAAGTGTGTTTATTAGAAACCCATCTAAATAAACCAAATATAAAATATTAAGTTTTGGAGTTAGACTTTAAAAAAAAATCTTATTAAGTTTTGAAGGTAGACTTTAAAAAAATCTTCACAATCAATAAAGTACCTTTTAAGGTAATATATAGTAAAAAAAAGTACTTTTAAAGTACTCACAATAAAGAAATAAATCTTTTTAGAAAGAAGATGTAATTTTTGTAAAAGAAGCCTAGATTTTAGAAAAAAAACATAATAGAGAAAGGAATTTGATTTTTAAGGATTATAATAGAAACATGTCTTTTTTTTTTTTTTTGATCGGTAAAAGGCCGAAGCCCTGAAAGTTTTTTATTAATATAAATAAATTTTACAGTGTGACCCCGCTCGCTGCAAGTGCTGGTAGGAAAGAGCGGGGTTGAGAAAACCTCCAGCCTTGCCCGGGACTAGTGGTCCTGTACTTATACATAATTACATGGGCATACCCATGACTCGAGAGAAGCCAAGATTTGTTGGATACATAAA
>MU223106.1:192166-206180 GCA_018584345.1 Thuja plicata | reverse complement strand
GACGGGAGGAGCTTGGATGGGTAAGAGCCTACCTTCCCCCTTAGCAGATAGGGGTTCCTTGGTGCTGCATATTGTAATGCATTCAGGTCTTGCCATTCTAGCAACCCCGTTGCCCATATCCAATTTCGCATATTTGGTTCTTGCAAAGATGTGTAATTGTCTATCTAAGTTTTGGATAGAGAATACCTAAGGCTTATCAACCTTAGGGTTTTTATAATCTGGTATTTCCATCCTAGCTTTTTCCTTCTACTTATTACTCTGCAAACCCTTGTTTTGTTCGTCATATATCGAACGATCAGAGGCTGGCTTATCCATAGAAAAAACCTTAGAAGGGCTTTTATAGTTTGCCCTAAAAATAACATTGGGTTTTTCAACCCTTATGATTTCCTCCCCATTTTTTCTCTGAGAGTCTTTTGCATTCTTTTCTAATGGAGAAGGTGTGTTAGGATTTTCAATGGCATACTTTTTCGCAGCAATTTCATCAGGGGAGAGTCGTGAAAATAACGCATATAAATCCCAGTCAATGTTTTGATCGGCTAACCTTTTTTGTTTGGTTATGAATTCCTCCAAGTGCTCATACAAAGGATGTTCTTGCAATGGCTTTCTGCATTCCTTTTTCTTATGGCCATAAAGCCAACAGTTGAAACAATAACTTGAAAAGGCTTCCTTCTTTTTCCCCTGCTTTAGGGTTTCTGACTTCCGATAAGGTCTTTCCGCCCTGCTATTTGGAACTGATTCATTCCTGCTGTGAACATTATTTAGATTGGCTTCACGATTCAAAAATCGACTGTCCACTGCCCTCTCAGAGCTATTGGTAACTGATAAACCGTTGCTGGAAGTGACATTTGCAGGGGTTACACTCGGCTTGGAGTGAGGTTTTACAGGCTTCTCCAATGCTCTATTATGATACATCAACCCTAGGTTGATTTGTCTTTTAAACTTGTTGAATCTGCGTTGAGGATGCTAAATTTGCATTTTCGCATATTTGATCACATTCATATGTACTTATTCAAATCGATGAATTCTACAGACGTCACATTCTTTACATTTTCAAGCTCCACAATTTCTGTGCATTGATTATGGGCGGGAATAATTTCTGTGCTCTTTGATTTACTGGCATAGACGCTACTGTCGATCAGATCTCCCTCCGTCAATATACTTCGAGAGAAAGTCTGCCTGAATTGCCTGACGATTCCAATAGAAACATGTCTTTAATAATAATTATGGAAAGTATTTATAAACAAAAAATATCTTTAATGTATTTTTTAAGTAATAAATTTTGAAATACACATTTTTATATAA
Organism: Thuja plicata; assembly: GCA_018584345.1. Lineage (NCBI taxonomy): Eukaryota > Viridiplantae > Streptophyta > Pinopsida > Cupressales > Cupressaceae > Thuja > Thuja plicata. The sequence goes on along the minus strand of MU223106.1, from coordinate 204,878 downwards.
ACAAATTCATTCTTAAGAGAAAGTACAAAAATAAAATTAGACAAAATCAATTAATGTAACAATGCCTCAATATGTAATACATGTCTCTTCCACTAAAGCATAAATTTGTAAAATGTACAAATCCATTAGAGTGTCATGAAAGGAAGCATTGAATGACACAAAGATCAAAGAAAGTACCAATAAAAATAACATATGTATTAATATCATTAAATGATACTGGTCTACAATTTTTATTTTAAATGTCCAATCCCCTTGTCAAGAGAATAGTGATGAAGCATAAATAAAGGGCATATATATTCACTAATTAGGTCTTTAGGAAGTATATACAATAAAAAAATTAAATCTAAAATCTTAATGTAGGATGACTAAACTTTATAGGGTATAAGATAAGGTGGATTAGGAAAAAAAGAATAGAAAGTTATTTCAAAAAAGTTAAAGTAAATAGATATTTAACATCATTACATTAAGAAATGTCCTAGGTAAATGAGTTAGGAAAAACCATTCTATATAAATCAAATGTATAAATATCAAATAAATAAAATAATGACATAATCAATAGGTTTAGTGTTAGGGCCTAAATAGGGTTAGGGTTCAATTAAAGTTATAACAGAAATATTGTATTTAGGGTTAAAATTAAAATGTGTGTGTGAGAGAGAGAGAGAGTTCTAAAACTAACCATAATTCTAACAATAACTTTAAAACTTAACCCTAACTCTATTCATAAATCTAACCTTGACCTTAAAACTAAACCTAACCCTAACCCTAACCCTAACCTCAATTTTAAACTCTAATTGTGGACCTTATCCTAACCATCACTCTAATCTTAATTAGCCATACCATAATATGAACCCCCAAAAATTGTAATCTAAACACTAACCCTAATCCTAACTCTAATATGTTCATCACATCACTAACTTTTATTATAACTATAATACTAAATACGATATTGATCATAACTCTAAACCTTGCATGCCATCTGTCATCACATGCCTATTGAAAACTTAATACCCACCCTGATCCTAACCCTAAGTCTAACCATAATCAATGTTATAGAATTATACCAAACCCTTACCCTAACCAATTACTCCAACCATAGACCTAAATCACACACTACCTCTTATATTTAATGACAACTCTAGGTCACCTACGTCCCATTGATAATCATGTCCCTAATATTACTCTAACAGTTAATGGTACGATTATGATTACAAGTGCATCACCCTAATACTAACCCTAACTCTAACCCTAATCCTAACCCTAACCCTAACCCTAGCGTTAACCCTAACCCATAACCATACATTATAGCTGTAAAAGTCACCATAACCCTAACTATAACCCTAACCCTAATTATAACCCTAACCTTGACCCTAACCCTTGGTATAACCATTAAGATGATACTAATCCTACCCCTCACCTCACACCCTATTCCTAAACTGTACATCTTAACTATAAAAATCACCTTATTCCTAAACTTAACTCTAACCCTAATCCTAACCCTAACCCTAACCTTAACCCTAAATTTAACCCTAGCCCTAAATCTAGCCCTAACCCTAACCCTAACTCTAACCCTAACCATAAAAATCATCCTAACCCTAACCCTAACTATAACCCTAACCCTAAATTTAACCCAAGAAATAATAAGTCTAACCCTAACTCTAATCCTAACTCTAACTCTAACAATAAATCTAACCCTAACTGTAACCCTAACCCTAACTGTAACCCTAACCCTATCACTAACTCTAAACCTAACCCTGACTCTAACCCTAACTCTAACCCTAACCCTAACCCTAACTATAACCCTAACCCTAACCATAAAAATCATCCTAACCCTAACCCATAACCGTACATTCTAACCGTAAAAATCTTTGTAACCCTAACTCTAACTCTAACTCTAACCCTAATCCTAACCCTAACCCTAACACTAACCCTAACCCTAACCCTAACTATAACCCTAACCTTAACCATAAAAATCATCCTAACCCTAACCCATAACCGTACATTCTAACCGTAAAAATCATTGTGACCCTAACCCTAAATTTAACTCTAATCCTAACTCTAACTCTAATCCTAACCCTAACTATAACCCTAACCCTGACTCTAACCCTATTCCTAACTCTAACCCTAATGCTAACCCTAACTCTAACCCTAACCCAACTCATAATCGTACATCCTAACCATAAAAATCACCCTAACTGTAACTCTAACCCTAATCCTAACCCTAAAAATGACCCTAACCCTAACCCTAACCCTAACTATAACCCTATCTTAACCCTAACCCTAACTATAACCCTAACCCTAACCCTAACTCTAACTCTAACTCTAATCCTACACTAACCCTAACTCTAACTCTAACCCTAACCCTAACCCTAACTCATAATCATACAACCTAACCATAAAAATCACCCTAATTATAACCCTAACCTAACCCTAACCTTAACCCTAACTCTAACTCTAACTCTAACTCTAACCCTAACCCAAACCCATACTGTGCATCCTAACCGAAAAAAATCATCCTAACTGTAACTCTAACCCTAACCCTAACTGTAAAATCACCCTAACCCTAACCCTAATCATAACCCTATATCTTTCCCTAACACTAACCCTAACTCTAACCCTAGCCATAACCCTAACTCTAACCCTAACCCTAACTATAACCCTAACCATAACCGTACATTCTAACTGTAAAAATCACCCTAACCCTAACCCTAACTCTAACTCTAATTCTAACCCTAACCCACAATCGTACATTCCAGCTGTAAAAATACCCTAATCCTAACTCTAACCTTATTCCTAACTCTAACCCTAATTCTAACCCTAACCCGAACCCTAACCCAAACCCATAACCGTACACCTTAACCATAAAAATCACCCTAATCGTAACTCTAACCCTAATCCTAACCATAAAAATCACCCTAACCCTAAGCCTAACCCTATCTTAACCCTAACCCTAACCCTAACCCTAACCCTAACTCTAACTCTAACTCTAACTCTAAGTCTAACCCTAACACTAACCCTAACTCTAACCCTAACCCTAACTCTAACTCTAATCCTAATCCATAATTATACAACCTAACCATAAAAATCACCCTAACCGTAACTCTAACCCTAACCCTAACCTAACCCTAACACTAACTCTAACTCTAATTCTAACTCTAACCCTAATCCTAACTCTAACCCTAACCCAAACCCATATCGTGCATCCTAACCATAAAAAATCATCCTAACTTAACTTTAACCCTAACCCTAACCATAAAATCACCCTAACCCTAACCCTAATTGTAACCCTAACACTAACCCTAACCCTAAATCTAACCCTAACCCTAACCCTAACCCTAACCATAACTGTACATCCTAACCATAAAAATCACCCTAATCCTAACCCTAACACTAACTATAACTCTAACCCTAACCCTAACTCTAACCCTAACCCAAACCCATAATCATACATCCTAACTGTAAAAAGCACCCTAACCGTAACTCTAACCCTAATCCTAACCCTAAAAATCACCCTAACCTTAACCCTAATTGTGATCCTATCTTAACCCTAACCCTAACTATAACCCTAACACTAACCCTAACCTTAACACTAACCCTAACCCTAACTCTAATCCTAACCCATAATCGTATAGCCTAACCGTAAAAATCACCCTAACCGTAACTCTAACCCTAACCCTAACTTTAACCCTAACCCAAACCCATAATTGTACATCTGAAATGTAAAAATTACCCTAACCGAAACCCATAACCATACATCCTAACTGTAAAAAATCACCCTAACCCTAACCCTAACTATAAAAATTACCCTAACCCTAACTGTACATTCCAACCATAAAAAATCACCCAAACCCTAACCCTAATCCTAACCCTAACCCTAACTCTAACCTTAATCCTAACTCTAACCCTAACTCTAACCATAACCATAATCATAAAATATCTTCTATGTTGCACCGCAACTGCTACTAGCTTATATATACCTATATATATAATACGCCGAGAGTAATCCTTCTTGAGGTGCCTATTTTAATCATCCCTAATCCACACGAAAAATAGGCTCACTCGAGAAGGATTACTCTCCGTGTATTATATATATAGGTATATATAAGCTAGTATTATCAATTAGGCAAAAATTCATGAGGAAATATTAGCCAAATCAAAATTTATGTCATGATATGTAATGTCCCAAATAAAGTCATTTTATTATTATTTCCTTATTTTCAAATTAAAGGGGGAAATAAGGAGACAAAGAAGGCACTGGCTATGGGGCATCCAACATATTCATATTATTTTTACTTCGTATAAAATTTGCTATGGATGATTTCTTTCTTATTTGAAAATGAAACAAATATGTTTTCTCTTATTTGATAATAAGTACTTACGATTTTTTTATATTATGTTTTAATATTCTCATATTTCAATTGTAAAAGAATTTAAGTATATGTGTATAATGTTTTTCTTTTTAAATTTAAACTAATTCTAATTATATTTTTTGAATATCTAAATTATTAAATAAATATTTAATATAACATTCTAAAATTAGATGTTGAAATTTAATATATATACTTTTATTAAATAATACATCTTAAAAAAGAAGTTGATTGTAAGAGAATTTAAGTTTATATGACAGTTTATTAAATTCTTTTCTTTTTTAAATTTTAAACTGATATATATATATATATATATATATATATATATATATATATAATCAAGTAAATATATGGCTTTCATGTCATAATATTAATGTGACTTTTTCTATATTTTTAAAAGAAAATAATTTGAATTTAAGTAAACATTAAAATACATTATGAATAAGATGAATGTGGCACAACAGATATTGTTCACATCTTACCAAACTTATATAATTCTAAAATAATCTAAAAAAGAGAACACACTTAGTACAATCAACTTACTTCCTAGTTATACTTAATTTATTGTACTATTACTTAAAAATAAAATAACCTGAATTTAAGTAAACTTTAAAATAAATAATTAGGTGAATGTGACATAACCAAATTTAACTAAACTTATATAATTCTAAAATAATCTAAAAAGATAACCTACACTTAGTACCATTAACTTCTTTTTTAAATGTATTATTTAATAAAAATAAATATATTAAATTTTAACCATACAATTTTTATAATATTATATTAAATTTATTTTTTTATCGGTAATATACGCTTTTGACTGGAGCGATAACCAGTGAGGTCACAAATCTGGGGGACCTCATCCCCATGGAACCAACACATCAAAGCCACGATCCAGATAGCCCAACAGTGACATCGGCCTGGGTCGTCCGGGTCCGCGAGCACACCAAGACGAGCGAGGGTCCGACAACTGGATTATGAACACCAATCTTCAACCTCCTCCATCGCAACAGTGCACTCTCTCGTCAACGATCCTTTTCGACTCCCGTGACTGCTATGCAGAGCATACGTCGAGTGCTTCCTGTGAAATTCGAACCCTGAATTATGCTGACCAACAATTCCTTCCGACTCCTGTGCCCAGCATAGACTGTCTCACTTGATTGCACTTCCCGTGGTTCAAACATTGAACCTCCCAGTTACTAGGGCTCGCAGTCACCGCTGCGTTGTGAGCTCATGCTCAAAATTTAAGCTAGGGATATACTCCCTAGGCGGAATGCAAATGCCCCACTCCACATCCCATAGGTAAATTAAGATACAAGATCTTGGGGGCCTCTCAACTGTTGACACAGTAGAGAGTAACCCTGCGAGGTTTGAACCTTGGTTGTATATATTAAATATTTATTCAAGAACTTAGATATTATAAAATATAATTAAAATTAGTTTCAAATTTAAAAAAAAAAACATTCTAAACATAAACTTAAATTCCTTGACAATTGAAATATGAGAATATTAAAAAGTAATATAGTAAAAAATTATAAAGTGTTGTCTTATTACCAAATACAAGACAATATATTTGTTTAATTTTTAAATAAGAAAGAAATCATCTATAACAAATTTTATACGGAGATACCCTGCTCCAAGCAACTATATGAGATCCTTACTAAGGAGTGCTCCATTTTCCCTCACATGAAATCCTGCTGGAACCTCAACCTTGAATCTGGGAAGTGGTCCACAATCTTTTGTAACCTCTGGTCCTCCCTTGCCGACCCTAAGATTAAGTGTTTCCTTTGGCGTCTTCTCTTGCACAGGTTGCCTTTTAGGACTCCCAGTGGTGAACCCAGTCTGTGCTCCTTCTGCAACATCCCTGAGTCAGTCAGTCATGTTTTCCTTAGCTGCGCCTTTGCTCTCGAGATTTGAATTTTTTTTTACTTCCCTCATCTCTTTGAGGCTACTATCTTGGAAATCATTTCTGGTCACATTAATGGCTTGAAGCAGTCATTTAACAAATTTTTTGCTCTTCTTTCCACCTTAATTATGTGGAATATATGGAAATTGAGAAATGATATTATTTTTGGTGGTGCCTCCAGAAACCTTACTGAGTCTCTCAAGAGACTCATCTTTCATAGAATTGTTGTGCAAATAACAATGGTTGGATAAAAGTACAAACCTGTGTCACACTTTTACAAAGGAAGTGGACCACAACATGCAAAACTGCTAAATTTTAATGAAATAAAAGTGACATTTGTATTTAGAATTTCAAAATGATGTAAACTAATGAAATGTGTAAAATTAGATGTAGTTTATGTCTATAATTTTTTTTTTAAAATTCGAATAAGAATTGATATAGTTTTTTAATTTTTGAAGTCCATTTTTTAATTGTTGAAAAACACTGAAAATCTAGGGTCTAGTTCCCACCAACAAAATATATGTAAATAATCTTATTTTCCTCTTCAATTTCAGAATCTGTTTTAGATGACATGTATAGCTAGTGCAGAAAAAAAAAAAAAATTTGGTTTTCAGTATATGTTTTGTGTGTTATAACTATTCAAAGTTGGAGTTACCTGAAATAAACAGTTTTTGTCTCCCGCCTAATTTGTCCTTGCAAATCTACACTAAATACAAAACAAATTATATATTCTTGAAGAGGACTCTCTCATCTAGTGTTAAATATAAGATTTAAATTTTTCCGACATGATTTGCTATTTTTTTTTTCTTTTTTTGAACGAGCGTGTTCTTCAATGTTAAAATACCTACTTGGTGTTTTTTCATCTTATAATATATTATATGTAATCAAAACACTATAAAAATTATATGACCATAATCTAGACTTCGAGCTCTACAAAAGGGAATTTTGAGATTTTAAAACAAGTTGAGTTTTGATGGAGAAATCAGTTGTATAAGTGAGAAGTTCTGTAATTTTAAATTTTTTGCCTATTTGGCTACCACATAGGTAGTTTCGGCCTGAACTGGTTCGGCCGAATCCCCCTATATAAATATGTGCCAATTCTTCATCAATAAAAAATAGTTGGCTTATATTTACTCATGAATTTTTGGTCGAAACTGGTCCGGCCAAACCTGTTTCGATCGGAACTCATTTGCCACATCGACGCCACATGGTGCCACATTTGCGCCACGTATGTACGGCCAAAAACATTTCAGCCGAAGCTGTTCCAGCTGAAATAATTTCGGTCGAAACTACGAAAATGGTCCTCAAGTGCGACACAGCTTTGTACTTTTACCCGGTTATAAAGATAACGAGAAAGAAGTTGGAGGATCTCTTCAAGCATGGCATGGTTAGATTGGGCTCATGGGAGGTCTCGCATGGTTTCACTTGGTCAAGAGATACCCAGGAGCTTGCCCCCTTTAGAGCTGCACTTCATAATTTCATGGAAAAGGTGAAAGACCTTGACAAGGCAGAAAGACAAGTGATTAATGCAGTCCCTATTACTACTTTAGTAGGACCTGATATTCTAGTTGTTGAGCCCCTGATCCATCGTTATGAGCAGCACATTAGACATGATGAAATGCTATGATGGATGGAAGGACAACAAGGATGGGTGGCATGGTACCCTATAGAGATGGAGATAACATATAATGATCCATTGATACATAGACTATCTTATGATCCTTTTTGTATTTACTTTGTACTTGGATGATGATTCTTTGATACTTTTGTTGCTATAGTTTTATTTCAGACATGGACAGTCAGGGGTAGTTTAGATATATATATGTAGGAATGATATGTAGTCTACCGAACATATATGTTTGGCTCTTTTTTGGTAGTTGGTATGAGCAAGACACCTGATTGTAATAGTTTTTATATGAAATCATATATCTTTAATAGAAAAAAAATTATACAGAGAGTCACCTGTCCATAAGTGTATGTTACAGGTTAGAAAAAGGACAACACACGGTGATAAGATCTTGTTTTGGGATAGACGAATCTTGGGATTGAAGAATATTGAGAGGGTTATTTTGTTCATGCTTGGATGTTGGGATATTATTTTCTCTTGGAAAATGTGAAAGCGTTTAGTTTTCAATTTGAAATCTAAGGATAGAAACTTTCAAGTTTAAAGTGGATTGGATGGAAATCCAATTCATTTTGTGGGTGAATTTAAGGAAACAAGAAAATGAATATCAAGAGACAGGTAGAGGGAAAGAGTCACATGGATGTGCTATTAAAGAACATTGAGAGACTCATTTTGTTCATGTTTGAATTCTTGGTGTATTATTTTCTACCTTCAAATTTAAAGTGGATTTGATGGAAATTCAATTCATTTTGTGGGTGGATTTGGGAAGGAGTTCACAGTTAGACAAATTGGTGAAGTATTTGTAAAATTGGATTTGTTTAAGAAATAAAGATATTTACATCCAATTATAATATGAGAAGAATATTATTTTATTTTTTTTATTATATGCTAGAAAATATGTGCATTTGATTTTGAGGACGTGTAAAGACCGATTTTTTGAATATAAGCCACATAAGCTAAACATGCTAAAATTTATCTTATGTCGATTCCATAATCATAATTGGTCAATCACTAATGACTAATCGACCAAAAAGATCAAGACGACAAGTAATCATGAACACAATTCTATTTTTCATATATTCATATTGACATTACATAAAGATAATACAACCAAGAGTAATGGACCATACTGGCGAATTACAATAATTCCATAAAAAAAAAAAATTACAATGTTCAATATATCAGAATGTCGACCATCTATGTTGAGTTCCTTACATCATAATGGAGAGATAAATACAAATACATCATGTATAAGACTATAAGGCCATAAAATTAATATCATGAATGCCATCGGACAACTATCCATCTACATGCTTTGATCTCCTAAGCCATTAGACTCCTGTCCAAATGCAAATCTCAAGACGAGAGTGTAGTTCAGGGGCTTAATCCACCCAACCACAGATTGGTTAGCTCCCCCGGGGCTCATCCTGAAATGAAGAGTGCACCGACCCTGCTCAAGAAGTCTATCTCTCGGCACTGATGGATCAGAAGGAATCTGGTGTGTCTATGAGTCTAAATACTTTCCATAAGTTTCTAAATAGATTCTATTCACAGATTTAGGAAGTTGATACACAACCATACACATTTAAGAAAACATGTGTTACTAAGCTTTGGCCAAAGCACTTTTAAGAACAAACTTCTACTGACAGGTAATGCAAGATAAAATTACCCTTTCCTGGGATTCCACATCCTACACCTTCCTTTTTAATTCCTTAAGTACATTATAAAAACATACACACTAGCAAGTTTTAAACTGAGATCTAATTCCTAATCTCTAAACCCTTCTTTTCACTAAAAAATACAGTAATACAAAATTTCTTTCATTTCAGCTGACACTCTTACATCAAATGCTTATTCACACATATATGAAAATAAAATTCTTTCAATCAGAATGAGAAAATTCCTTTCTGGTAGAGATCGCTATTTAGTCTTATTGACTAGTTTAAAGAAATCTGTCTAAAAAGAAAACAAAGTAAAACTGTTTACTTTAACATTTTGAATGAGTTGAAAATTTAAACAATGAATTGATCTTGGAGTGGTTTCCTATACAAAATTTACAATGTCCTTTCTACTGATTTTACTAGAAGATTTTCTTTGAGTGGTTATCTACGAATTATGGAGTTAACTAAAATATGAACAAATCTGAAACTTTCAGATCTCAAAACACTCTGTAATATACAATCACAAACTGGAGCTTTTTTCTTTTTATAAAAATATAGCTTCAAATTATGAATTTTTTTTTCTTTTACTCCTCTTGATTTAACTGTGAAACTGGTGTACAATAGATAATACAGAGGTTCAACACAAAAATTTATACAAACATGTTCTAATCAAAGAAAAACAAAACAAACAACTACCATCATACATGCTTAATATACAAATGCAATTAAAACTACCAAAGAAAAGAACAGCCAGTATCTCTACCATACCCGTGCGTAAAAAAACTGAACAAATCCAAATCTATGCAAGCCTCTCCCCACATTCTAAATCTCCTTTACAGACACTATGCCTTCTACATGCATTGTATCCTTCTCCTACACGCTGAATATCCCACCTCCTTTCTCCAATTGTGGGTCCCCTTTGTTGTTTTTAGCATCTCTCTCCAAACTGTGCATATATATATATCCCCCCAAACCTTCCACTCTCCCCTTTATTCTTACATGATCTCTCCTCTTTCTTTTTCTTCAAAAAATTCCTCAAATCAGCACTATCTTTTCTTCCTTAATCCGCCTGCACCTCTCTCCCAAAATCTGCGATCCCCTTTTTTTCTTTGCCTCCGCTTAAACCCCCGTCTCCAATCGTTCCCTGTGAATTCTGGTTTCCATGCCGCACGACTTGGGACATAGTGGGAGTTATCATAAAGTCTAGTCTCGTCACCTCCCCCTCATACTCTCACACAACTGCCCATAATAAATCCTCTAGCTCCAGTTCTCTCCAATGTGCTATCTCCTTTCCTTTCCTATACGCTGCCTCTCCTTCTATCCCTTCTTTCCCCACGTTTAAAACCTTCTAATACCCATCAGCGGCATTTGTAACAATCAGAATCAATTATGTTAGATATAATTCAATTGTTACTTATGTTCCTTACCGTAGTTGTTTTGGTTGGTGGAGTTGGTAACTGCGTTAACTCCAGACTGCTCCGTATTGCTCTTCTAGTTTCTTCCCGCCTATTCTAGAATTTTCAAACAGCCCTAAACAACTTGTTTTTGTAATTTTTTATATAGCATAATGGATATATGGTTTTTAGCGCTCTGCTATGCTTTGTTTTCAAATGCTCTGTTTGTTGTTTTAGCGTACTGTTTTATGCTCTCTATTTTTATGCTCTGTTTCACATTGTGTTTCTTTTCCTCTGCCATATTTGACATGGTATCAGAGCCGCTAGATCAGATTCAACAGGAGGGAAGCTATAAAAACTTTCAGCTAGATCAGATACAAGTGTTGGGAAGCTTAGAACAAAACCAAGGAAAAGTCTGCAGAGCTTGTCATTTGTGAAGGAGCCACACAGATTTTGAACCAGAACACTTGCTCTTTGGGAGATTCGAAAAGCACAAAGTTGCTCATAAGGAAGCTGCAAAAGAGAAGAAAGCCATTGTTGATACCGAGCAATTGAAGTTAAACTCCCTGGTAAAAACTTTCATTTGAGTTGAATATCTCTTAAATATTTGAAATATTTGAGAACTGCAGAGTATTTAAAAGGGAGAACTCTTTTATTGAAAGTTTTTTTTAAATCATGGCTTCTTCTAGAAACACACCACAGACTCCCATTCTTTTTGGCAAAAATTATGAATTCTGGTCCTTAAGAATGAAGTCATTTTTGCAAGCCTAGGAATGTTGGGATACTGTTGAAAATGGCTACACAGAGCCCACTCCAGTAGACTTAGCTGCTATGACTAATGCTCAGAGAAATGTAGCTACTGAGTTGAGAAAGAAAGAGAACAGGGCAAAATGTTGGCTTCAAAACTCGGTTGATGATTCCATTTTCTCTAAAATCACAGGTGCTGCAACATCAAAAGAAGCTTGGGATATTCGCAAATCTGCATATGAGGGTAATGACAAAGTTAAGACAGTCAAGCTCCTAGCCTTGCGAACACAGTTTGAAACATTGAAAATGTCTAACTCAGAAAATGTTGATCAATTTATGACCAGAGTCATGGGCATTGTAAATCAGATCAGATCTAATGGTGAAACCATTGAAGATCAAAATATTGTTGAAAAATTCCTCAGAATCCTACCAAAGAAATTTGAAATGGTTGTCATAGCTATTTTGGAGTCCAAAGATCTCACTACTTTTTCAGTAGTTGAGCTAACTGGATCACTTTTGTCACATGAGACCAGACTGAATCTAGAAGAAGAGTCTTTGGAACAAGCTTTCAAGACTCAAGCCTCTTTCAGCAGAGGTAGAGGCAGAGGCAACCGAGGGAGAAACAATAGAGGCAGACAATATCAATATGGAGAAGAAAGATCAGCACAAGATCAATCAGGGCAGTTTACAAACTTTCAGAACCAGGCACAAAGAGGCAGAAATTGGACTGATAAATCTAGAGTCCAATGCTTCTATTGCAAGAAATTTGGACACTACGAATCAGAATGCAGAAAGAAACAGTCAAACCAAAACAATGGTAGAGCGCATGTCTCCAACAATGAAGGTGAATCTTCTGAAATAATGTTTCTTTCCTACCATAGTTCTAAACACAGTCATACCAAAGACCTTTGGTTGCTAGACAGTGGTTGCAGCAATCATATGACAGGTAACGAAGATTTAATTTCTTGCATTGATACTTCTACAAATTCTGAAATTACTCTTGGTGATAACTTTCG
>MU223106.1:176541-189639 GCA_018584345.1 Thuja plicata | reverse complement strand
TATGTGGCTGCAACTACAGCAGCTTGTCAAGCAGTATGGCTAAGAAGGATACTAAATGATCTTGCACATGTTGAAAAAGGGCCAACTTCTATTCTCTGTGATAACAGTTCTGCTATTGCCTTATCAATAAATCATGTCTTCCACAACAAAAGAAAGCACATCGATACTTGCTTTCACTTCATTCGAGAGCTTGTCCAAAATGGAGAAATTTCTCTTATCTTCTGTAGATCACAAGATCAGCTTGCAGACATATTTAGAAAACCATTGGGAAAAAATGTTTTTGAATTTCAAAGAAAACTCTTAGGAATTGTTAGTGCTGATGATTGTAATAGTTGACATTAGGAGGGAGTGTTAGATATAATTCAACTGTTACTACTGTTCCTTACCGTAGTTGTTTTGGTTGGTGGAGTTGGTAACTGCGTTAACTCCAGACTGCTCTGTATTGCTCTTCTAGTTGCTTCCCGCCTATTCTAGAATTTTTGAACAACCCTAAACAACTTGTTTTTGTAATGTTTTATATAGCATAATGGATATATGGTTTTTAGCGCTCTGCTATGCTCTGTTTTCAAATGCTCTGTTTGTTGTTTTAGCGTACTGTTTTATACTCTCTGTTTTTATGCTTTGTTTCACATTGTGTTTCTTTTCCTCTGCCATATTTGACAAATTACAGCAGTGCTATCAGAATCATTCTACAGTAGCAGATGTGACATTCTAAGCTCACAGAATTTTTATACAGGCAATGTTAAGGTGCAATCGTTCTCTGCTCTTCCTTTGTATTAAGGATGTTGTAGTTTAAAGGATTATGTCCTGAATATATCAAACAGACCCTTTTTGTGGTTATTTTGTAAATGGTATATTTTCTTGTGATTCTACATGAATGACAAAGGCATTTAGGCATTTATAATTGCAATGAAAATCATTGTTTGATAACATACCTGTTATTGCAATAAAAAACCAAATTTCAAACCAGCTTACACAAAAAAAGAAAGGTTTTGTAACTGGATGCAAGAAAACTATTTGACAGAATGCTCACCTAGCTGAATTGGCAAAAGTAGTGCAAAAAAATTAGTATAAAAGTAGGGTGTATTCTTACATGATATTATGATATTATTATCAGTTAGGCAAATTTTCGTGAGAAAAAGTTGGCCTGATCAAAATTTATGTCTCTTTTTCTCTTGCAGTGTTCTATACCTCAGGCTTCAATTACACACCTTTTCATCCAATCTTAAGCTTTTAAAAAGTGAAATTTAGAAAACAAAGCTCAACTATGCACTTTTTCCTAATTTCTAAACTATGCTACTATGCTCAACTTTTGACTTGTGAACCTTGCCCCTTTTGAGTATAAAGAAAGAACTTGCTACCATGCTCAAGTTTTCACGACTTGTGAACCTCACCATTTTTTAGAATTAAAGAAAATAAAATATGTTTTACAACCATAGGGGACCTGCATCTAACACCAATTGAGCTTTGAATGGGCTACGAAAATTCATCGAAGTGTAAGATTAAAGGAATTTTGTCAATGTCTTTGTTGCAAATGCAATTGGCAGGTGTAAAGTTCAGTTCACACCAAAATGTGGGAGCTTTGGGTAGTGAATGAACATTCATCAAGGAATTGAAATGTTTGACAGAATGCATCAAAAGAATATGTCACCATATGAATATTGTTTGTTGCAGAAAATGAATTGTTAAAATGGCTTTAGAAGCTTTCAAACAAATTCAACCAGTAGTGTTAAACCAGCATCTTCCCTGCCTATGCCACATTGCCACACTGGGAGCTTTGAAACACATTATTGACATACATCAAAACTTTATGGCAGAGAATTTTGTTAGATTTTATAATTGAAAATAATCTGGTATAATTGCATACAAAATATGGGAGCATAGAAAGGCACACAAATGGGGAAGCACAAACAACATAGAAGATGTTTCACAAAATGCTTTGATAGAGATATGGTCTCATGGCACACCATACTTGCAAGATATTCACAAATGGATGAAATAACTTTGGAAACTTGTAAATAAATGTATTGTTGTAGGCGTGAAGCTTCTTCTAGATTGCACAAGCACATCTCTATCTGCTCCATGAAATGCGAAGTATAGACAATGCAGGTGCATAATGCAGTATATAAAAATTTGTTTAGACATACCAAAATGAGGATTTTTGTCAAATTTTGTAGATGAAATTGATTTGGTATGTGTGTATGCAAAACATTCTCGAACAAGACATGAACTTTTCACCAAAATATCTCAAAAAAATTTGATTGCATGGAATGCCACGATTGCAAGATATTCACAAAATAGATTTGTTGTAAAGGCTGCGTGGAAAACTTTGAAAAGAGGGTATATGTTAGGAAATAAGGTTTACATTGAATAATTTAATTAGTTTGTAGTTAGGTTAGTTATGTCGTTGGATAGTTCAGTTTGCGTAAGTTTTGTACAGGAAAATAAGGCTTTATAAAGCTATTTGAAAAGCAATGTAAAATGATCTTTTTTGAAATATCAACATATTATTTTATGTTAGTTTATTTGCAGCCATGGTTTGATTTATTTTCTCCACCATATTCCAACATTGGTATTAGAGCATTTTGTAAATGGGATGTGAAGAAGAAATAATTAGTAGTTGATTGTTTGTTGATCTGAAACAAAGTTTGTTTGCTAGAAAGGTATATGACATTTTATTTGAAGAATATAGTGGAGCAATAATGCAAGCAGTGAGAGAAAAAAATCAATGTTTTGTGTTTGCACCAAACATCTATCTTTTGTGAAGACTTAGAATTATGTTCTTTTGTTTAATGTTGCACATAAAGGAGGAGAAGGGTGCGAAAGTAGAAGTGGAAACATAGAGATTTGGGTGAGAAATAATTATTTTTATATTTGTTTTTAAAATGATGGATGAAGACATGAAAAACAAAGTTGAGGGTTTTACTTGGCATCTTGATTGCTTCTATTTTTAGTAGTATATAGGGACATGGTTTCTATTGAGTAGTTTTACCATTGACATTTTAATGGGCAAAATAAATGCTTTTGAAGATCAAATTCGAAACATACATAGATGGTTTACTTTACTCAGTCAAAATTAAAGGAGAAACATATTTGTTTTTTATGTTTAATTTGAAAGTGGTATGAGAGATCTGAGGTAGATCATTTTATTGGAGTGTACTTCGCAAAAAAATAATTTTATCATGGACATATGTATTACTTGTATTCTTTGGGCCATATGTGCTACATTTGATAGGGGAATCAAGGATTTTGGAGACCTCTTGGAGGCTCATTTCCTACATTTGCTAGATAAGAATAAAGAAGATTGAGTTGGAGGTTGGAGGAAATGGAGGCAAGAGGATATCTGTCATCCTGAGCTAGCTTCTCACTTTGGGGTGATTTGTTGCATGAGAAGCAATTTTTTATTTTTGTCCCTAAAGAAAAGAGGGGTCTTGACATATATTAGGTTGATGCTGATGAAGAGTTGGAGATTCAAAACATTTACCTAGACCAGGAAGTTTAGGTTGATGTTGATGAAAACAATTGGAGATTCTAGACATTTGCCTAGACCAAGAAATTTAGTCCAATGCTGATATAGTTTTGTTCTTGTTTTTCATAATGTAAACCTTAAGGGGGTTTGTTAGGAAATAAGGTTTACATTGAATAATTTAATTAGTTTGTAGTTAGGTTAGTTAGATGGTTAAAAAGTTCAATCCCGTGTAAGTGTGTAAGTTAGTTTTGTACGAAAAAATAAGGCTTTATAAAGCCATCTGGAAAGCAAACTAAAAGGTTTTTTTTTTTTTGAATTATCAACATATTGTGATATTGCTATTAGGTTTCAACTCTGTAGTTTTAGAGTCAAACTCATTGACCCATGTTTCATGAGTAGTGGTTCACAAGAACCCATCTCATGAGAATTAATGGAACAGGTATGGTTTATTTGCAGCCATGGTTTGATTTATGTTCTCCACCATATTCCAATAGGTATGGTCATCGATGGAAGCATAAAAGCATGGTGAATGAAGGCAGCAAGGTATTTCCAGATTCAAGACATGTACATAATATTGTGGAAGAGAAGGAAAAGGAATTATTTATCTGTCAGTGAAAAGTTAGTAGTTGCATTTAGGTTTGTTAAACACGATTCCTGGGATGACTATTTAAGTAGTTAGAAAAACCTTGCTAGTATGTTATGATTGCAACATTGCACATAAGTTCATCTCTAATATTGTGGCAAGAGATGTGAAGTGTTTTCGTCATTTTTTAACACAGACAATGTTCTTGTGAAGATTACTGGTGATGCTAAATGAAACAATCTGTCAATAGGCTTGCACTGTAATAGTATGCATTGTATTAGATATCTTGTATCAATGAGGAGACGTCAATCAAAGAATAACAGAAAGGGAATTTTTTTTATCCAAACCTACATGCAAAATGGAAGCATAGACATAAGGATGAACTGTTTGAAAGAATGCCTCGAGTTAATGTCATCTCATGAAATGAAATACATGTATCACACATGCCATAATGCTTTGGTTGAATGGTTCATGCAAATGCAATTGGCAAGCATACAAGGTTAAAACAAGGTTAATACCAAAAGGGTTATTTGTCACGCTATACAAGAAAGGTTTCCAATAGTTGTCGCTATCAACAAGGTGCATAGGTTGATCACACAGCTAAAATTGTCACCAGCAGATGCTTATCACAAGCTGAAGCACATTTTAGAAGATATCAATCACTTGATTACTTCATTCTCAACTGGAGTAGAGGGCTCCCAATGAGTTGGTTTGACTATTGGGATTGTTTATTTTGCTAGTGCCACTGCAGGTTGGTCTTTCACATTAAGATCATTTGCTAAGATTTGCGTAGTTCCATTTTGCTAAGAATTATGTTTATTTTGCTAAGATTTATATAAAAATCTATGTAGTTCCATTTGATGCAACCTATTTTGCATCTTGTTTCTGGGAAGAGATGTATTTTCATCCTGATACTAGAGCCTTCAAAATGAAACTGTCCCCAACATGAGGTAAGAGGTCATTTGTGCAGTTCATTCTTGAAGTGTTTTATAAAATTTACAGCCAAGTGATTGGTGAACACAAGAAGAGTGTGGAGACTACACTAGCCAAGTTAGGGGTGACACTTCACAATACTACATACAAACATAATGTAAGGCCATTACTGAGATTGGCTTGCAGTTCTATATTTGGGTCTGCAACTGGATTCACATCTATGCGAGTCAAACATATTCCTCCAACAAATGATGTTGCAGCTAAAAAGATAGAGCATATATGCGCAAGTTGGAAAGACACATCTTTGCCCAAGCTATGAAAAATTGTGACCCTGAGGTCCCCTTATGGTTAATGTAACTAAATCATACCCAAAAGTTAATTGCCATGTTTTTGGTTCTTTTGGTAGGGTGTATAGTGGTACTATTCAAACAGGTCAAATTGCATGAGTATTGGGAGAGGGATATTCTCCTGACGATGAAGAGGACATGGCCATCAAGGAAGTGACTAAATTATGGGTATTTTTAGCTATATATCAAACGCCTATAAGAAAAGCACTTGCTGGGTCTTGGGTTTTGATAGAGGGTGTGGGTGCTTCCATTATGAAGACAACAACATTTTTGTTTTGTTGTGAGTATCTTGATGAAGATGTTTTTATTTTCCATTCTTTATGCTTAACATATTATTAGTTGCTAAAACAACAATTGAACCTTTGAATCCGAGTGAATTGCTAAAGATGGTAGAAGGGCTTCGTAAAATCAGTAAGAGTTATCCCTCAGCCATAACAAAGGCGGAGGAGTCAGGCTAACATACTATTTTGGGTACTGGGGATATCTATTTGGACTCTATTACAGA
The DNA here is from genome assembly GCA_018584345.1 of Thuja plicata. Lineage (NCBI taxonomy): Eukaryota > Viridiplantae > Streptophyta > Pinopsida > Cupressales > Cupressaceae > Thuja > Thuja plicata. The sequence goes on along the minus strand of MU223106.1, from coordinate 183,802 downwards.
GGACCTAAGGGAACTTAATTTAGAAGTTGAAGTAAAGGTGGCTGATCTTGTAGCCTCTTTCTGTGAAACTATGGTTGAGTCATCTTCGATCAAATGTTTTCAGAAACACCTAACATGAAAAATAAGATCACCATGCTTGCAAAACCATTTGAAAAGTATCTGGCAGAGGATATAGAAAATGGTGTGGTAAGCCTAGATTGGCGAATGAAGAAGTTGGGTGATTTTTTCCAGAGTAAATATGATTGGGATTTACTTGCAGCTCATTTGATATTGTAATGTCCCCAAAATAATTAAACGAATCAATTAAATTAATTGATTAAGTGGTCACAAATTTAATAAGATCTTATGGACCCTTTTAATTGAATAAATTTAATTATAAAATAAAAAGTAATAAATTTTTAATGTCGGCTTGCTTGTAACCCTTTGGGAAACTTCATGGAGCCCTTTATAAGGTCGTGTTTGGCATTGTTTTAAGGTAGGTGGAGTTTATGTTTCTTGTATACTTGCAATTCCACTTGGAATTCAGTGTTCACCGTTCCGGAAGTGCAAGATCCTCCCTATCTGACATTCGCAGTTTCGGTGGGAGTCACTCACCCTATTTTGTCTGTTGGTCCAAATATGTGAAGTCTTCACTTGAAGACAAATTTGTAATAGACAGAGATATCCAATATTTAATTCGGAAGAATATTGGTGATATTGATTCCTTCAGGTGAAATCCATATTCGCAATCTGACATTGAATGTACTTGTTTGACTATTTTCAAATTTGATGATTAGTGTTATATCTGTGGCATAAGTATCATTAGAGTTGTCTGCATATCGAGCGCACATATTATAGTTCAACATTATTATTTGCCTCTGTGGATTGATGGTATTGCGGCTCTGTCATTGACATTTGCAAGTTGTCTAAGAACTGAATACAACACAATGGAAGTGTGCACGGTATGGTGGAAGTGTTGTAAACTTACAAAGGGGTCACCATAGGGAAGAGTGTGGGTGTTGTACGGTGGAAGCCTAGTCTTCCATTCAGTTCATTACAAATATGGGCATTTGGACTAGATAAGCAGGGTCTAAACATACTTCTGGATGACACACTATCGAGTGAAGTTGACAAAAGCTTGCTGAATTTTGTTAAGGACTCAATTGTGCAAGGATTTCTGTGGGGTGTTCGAGAGGGACCTCTTTGTGATGAACCCATTTGTAATGTCAAGTTCAAAAGTCTAGATGCAAGGCAACCTTCTACAAATGTAGTGTCTATGGAACTTAGGATACCTTACATTATCATAAAGGTCTATACCCTTTCAAGTGTTACATCATAAAGATATTGATGGACTGCATTTTTCATTACGGAAAAGACACTCAAAGAAAATTGTCATATCTAATCCATAACTAAAGGGGTTGCAATCCTCATAGCACAAAAGAGAAGCAAAGTGTCAATGGCTAAGATGACATAAATGAAACGAAACATGAATAGTTACATAAACCTTCAGAGGAATGAAGATACAACTAAGAGGAAAGTAAACAATGCGAATACAAATGAGGCTGACAAAGATGGAAAATTATCTTGACAATGTCAATAATTGGGTCTTTCAAAGTTACAAGTTTTTATGTTATCTTTTGTAAATGTGGCTTGTGTTACATATTTGTAATCAGGTTAGAAAATAAACTTGTTTACGCAAAATTGAGAAAAATCAACTAAAATCAAGCTTATTTTATTTTCTTAAAAATTTCAAGGGTGGTTACTAGGTAGTTTCCAGGTAGTTACAGGTGGTTTACAAGAAGAGGCCTATAAATACAATGCTATATGCAATGAAAGGGGGACTTTTATGCAGGAGAAACTCTGGATTTTTTTTTAAGATACTGTTTGATAACTTTTGTATTCACAAGGACTCCCCTCTGGGCCATTGTTGACTGCTTTGATACCAAAAGTAATGCAGAGAGTACCTCTACTCTCCTCTCACCTTGTCTCTCGATCAGACAGATCAATAATTTATATTCATAAAACCAGAAAAGACCCTGTATTCTGAAAAGAAAAACGGTCAGAGATGCTTTGTCCATTACAAGACAATGATAATAGTAACTACAATGGAACATAGATCAAATTTGTAGAATCAGAAATTACATTAATTGAAAACAAGAGTGCAATAGAAACCAAGTCATGTCTGTTCATTTGAATTCCAGAAAGAAAATGTTTACAATGCCAAAACTCAGAACAGTGCTCTCCCCCACCCAAAACACAAAAAAAACTTCTATCAAAACTTACCTCCTACCCCACTAAAAGGAAATTAAAAGCTAAAAATAGAATTTTCCAACACTGACAATTACAAACCAAAAAAACCATACTGATTTTAATTTTGTTTTGTCCATTACAAGACAATAATAATAGTAACTACAATGGAACATAGATCAAATTTGTAGAATCAGAAATTACATTAATTGAAAACAAGAGTGCAATAGAAAACCAAGTCATGTCTGTTCATTTGAAGTCCAGAAAGAAAATGTGTACAATGCCAAAACTCAGAACAGTGCTCTCCCCCCACCCAAAACACACAAAAAAAACTTCTCTCAAAACCCACCTCCTACCCCACTAAAAGGAAAGTAAAAGCTAAAAATAGTATTGTCCAACACTGACAATTACAAACCAAAAAAGCTATACTGATTTTAATTTTGCTAAACTAATTCATATTATTATTAGGACCAAACCTATACTGATGTGGTTGTAATTATGTACAATTAAAAAGTTTCCTGACAACATGAGAAAAGAAGCTCACCTCAAGTTGTCACCTCACTAAAACTAAATGCTGCTTGATACCCAAAAACGATTATGATGGCAAATTCTAATGATAGAAATTGCAATATATTTCCTACTTTGGTAAAAGTTATATTATTCCAGTTCCATATGAAATTCAAGCTCGTTTATTAATTTTCATACAACAAATTGTCCAAGACAATGATGGTTTCTTACACTTTTCTTATTTTGAGAAAGCTGTTCACAATTCTTTTTAAAGGCACTGCTACTGCATAGCAAGCTTTACAAACATTCAGTCACGGTCTCTAAATGGAAACCCTTCACGAACAAATTTCAATAAATTCTATTGCTTCTCCAATTGGGACTTTCTCCAACATTTCTCTATAAACTACCATAGATTTTTGTATCCCTTTTATGGTCTAACCATAATAAGTCTTACCCTCACAAAAGAGAAGCAAAGTGTCAACGGCTAAGATGGCATAAATGAAAGGAAACAGGAATAGTCACATAACCTTCAGAGGAAAGAAGATGCAACTAAGAGGGAAGTAAACAATGCAAGGACAAATGAGGCAGACAACGATGGAAAATTGTCTTGACAATGTCAATAACTGGGTCTTTCTTCAAAGTTACAAGTTTCCATGTTCTCTTTTGTAAATGTGGCTTATGTCACATATTTGTAATCAAGTTAGAAAATAAGCTGTGTTTACGCAAAAATGAGAAAAATCAACTAAAATGAAGCTTATTTTATTTTCTAAAAAATTTCAAAGGTAGCAAAGGTGGCTGGTAGGTAGTTACCAGGTAGTTACAGGCGGTTATCAAGAAGAGGCTTATAAATACAAGGCTATATGTAATGAAAGGGGGACTTTTACAAAGGGGAAGAAACTCTGGAGAAATTTTTGGATATGCTGTTTGGTAACTTGTGTGTTCATGCGGACTCCCCTCTGGGCCATTGTTGATTGCTTTGATACTAAAAGTAATGTAGAGAGTACCTCTACTCTCGTCTCACCTTGTCTCTGATCAAACTGCTCAATAATTTATCTTCATAAAACCAAGAAAGACCTTGTATTCTGAAAAGAAAAATGGCCAGATATGCTTTGTCAATCACACGACAATAATAATAGTAACTACAACGGAACAGATCAAATTTGCAGAATTATAAATTATTTTAATTGAAAACAAGAGCGCAATAGAAAACCTAGCCATGCCTGTTCATTTGAATTCCAGATTAAAATGTTTACAAAGCCAAAATTCAGAACAGCGCTCTCCCAAATAAACAAAAATAAAAACTTCTCTCTCAGAACCCGCCTCCTACCCCACAAAATGGAAAGGAAAAGCTAAAAATAGAACTGTCCAACACTGGCAGTTACAAACCAAAAAAGCTATACTAATGTTAATTTTGCTACCATATTCATATTATTTAAAGGATCAAACCTATACTGATGTGGTTGTAATTATGTGCAATTACAAAGTTTCCAGACAACATGAGAAAAGAAAGCTCACCTCAAGTTTTGTCACCTCACTAAAACTAAAATGCTGCCTGATACCAAACAAGGGTTATAATGGCAAATTTTAATGATGGAAATTGCAATATATTTCCTCCTTCGGTAAGAGTTATGTTATCCAGTTGCATATAAAATTTAAGCTCATTCATTAATTTTTATTTAAACAAATTGTCCAAGACAATGATTGTTTCTTACGCTTTTTCCTATTTTGAGAAAGCCATTCGCAATTGTTTTTTTAAGGCACTGCTACTGCATAGCAAGCTTTATCATATACTTTCCCTTTCCCAATAGATACAATTTACAAAAATTCAATGAGTGACATAAAAGTCGTGATCTCTAAATGGAAACCTTTCACCAACAAATTTCAATAAATTCTATTGCTTCTCCAATTCGGACCTATCCAACATTTCTATATAAATTACCAAAGAATTTTGTATCCCTTTCTGTAGCATGAATCATCTCTTTTATGGTCGTGGTCCTGATGACAGGCTTGTTTACCCGTTGGGGTAACCTAGTTTACTCGTGCATAGACGTTGTACGGAAATACAAATACCTAAGATAGATCATAATATTTATTAATCATTAGTAACTTCAGTACATTACAATTGCATCTATCCGCATCTCTCCGAAGAGAAAGTACATCATTTATATAAATCTCGAAGGGGTGTGACCAAGATTCACCAGCCATTCCCAACCGCCGGCCGGTAGTAACTAAGTATCGTTGGCTACACATAATATAACTAACACAAAATAATGTAAACTCTAGGGCTAACATCATCCCCCCCTAAAGAAAAGTCGTCTTCGAACGACAACAAAATGTCCAGGACAGAACAAGATAGGAATGATGAACCACAACGGACAAGAACCAAAACATGTTGCTCAGTCTTAGCCTCTACCCACTGCTGCAAATCTGCTGCTCAATGATACTGCCTCCGTAGCCAATCTGTCCTCAATAGCCATGCTGCCTTCTCCACACCCAACTACTGGGTGCACTGAGCCAAGTTGTGCTCTACTGCCTCCAACCTAGTGGGCAGCTCCTCCCGAGCTCTCTGTGCCTCCACCACAGCAACCTCATGTCCAGCCAAGACATATTCCTCAAAGCGTGGTACCCTGCTACTGCTCTCGCCACCACTGTCGCGTGGACAATCAATGCCTGCAGCATCTCCGGGTATCATCTGCTCAACCTGTGTGTTCACAACCTCCAAATCCATCTCCGTCGGCGACTTATGGCTTCCCCTCCAACGCTTAGCTTCAAACTTCTTTCTCATCGAGTGGAACAAACCCAACGCTTACCCTGACGGCGCGGGTACCCCAAACTCTATTGTGGTGTGCCTTAAAAATAAATGGGGGTCTGGGGGCAACGCCCCCAGCGGGGTCAAGGGGTAGCGCCCCCGCAGGGTTGAGGGGCAGCGCCCCCACGAGGTACTAGGGCAGCGCCCCAGGCGGGGTCGAGGGGCAGCAACTTAGCACCTTCAAACCGACACAAAAGTCCATGGCGCACACCGTTTTTTTATTTTCATCCAATGCCCTCTCTCCAACTGCATTATGGTGCATGTGTAGATGGCCAATAACTTGATTTTCCTCACTGCCTCTGTTGTCATCGTTTTTTTTTTTTTTTTTAGCTTCTCTGGTTACTCCAGTCTGGGACCGGCATGCAGTCGCTCTTCTTCCGCTCAGCAATCAATAAGTCCAACGTTTTTCTCTTTCCGTACGGTAGTGATATGCTCATACCTGAATTCCGAGTGGTGACACTAATGCTATCTATCTTCCCTCACCTGAGTACGAAGCGTACAACTTTAGACCTCTCCCATACCGTACGGTATGTGGCCGTACGGCTTTACTTCTTTTCGCGGCTTGGTGCGGGTCCGCACAGCTTATAAAATCATGGTGTCGTACGATCTATGTGTTGTAATGGCTTCGGTGCTTGCCTCCAAGTTTAGTCTTTGTTTGCTCCCTAATGGTGTGTCGTACGGCCGTACGGATTTATGTTCTTTTGTTTTTCTTGCCGCACGCTACCATTGCTAATTGAGGGTGTTATGTCGTACGGTGACCGTAGCAACCTTAAGACCGTGCGGTCTTATAACTATCCCTCCGCCCTCGTTTTCTTTTCATTTCGCATTTCTGTAGGCCCGTACGGTTGTTTAATGTGCGGTTTCATATTTTTTTCCCATTTGTCGTACGGTCATGGAACTTTGTGTTTTGTTTACTGGTCATACGACGTCAGGCCGTACGGTGTTGCACGAGCCTTTTTCTCGCCGTTTGTACAGCCGTACGGTATCATGTCGTGCGGTGCCGTGCGAGCTGCTTTTTATTCTTTTTAAAATTCCCATCCGTACGGTGCCATACAGACTCTGTTTTTCACCTGGCTGTATGGCCTTCTGCCATACGGTGGTCTTTTACACTTCAAAAAATGTTTTCTTTCCCTTTGTTGACCGTACGGCCTCCTGCTGTATGGTTGCTTTTAGTTTATGGTTTTCTTTGCCGGCCGTACAATGTCATACGATTTTTTTATTTTTTTTTTATTTTTAAATTTTTAAATTTTTTTTTTCTTTTAAATGCCTAATTTAAATAGGTTCCAGGTGCCTCTCCCGTCCTCCGTCCGGCCTCTATGATTTCTTGGGTCCCCTTCCATCCCCTTGGGTGCTCTGTCCATCCTTTCGGGTGCTTTGTCCATCCTCTCCGGGTGGGTTTCGATTTGGTACTGCTAATGGCCTCGTGTATCTCCCATCCGTCGAGAGTGCACAATTGGATGGCCCCATCGTAGATGACTTCCAAAACTTTGTCCTTGGGTTTGTTTTGAATGGCGATCCAAAGACTGGGAACCATAAATTCTATAGGGACCACCATCGCTGGCCTGTACATAAGGAGAATAAAGAATTTGAAGGTTGTGGCCACAGGGTTCCAACCGTCGCCGACACGAGCGTCATCACCGAGGTTTTTCCCTTTTGATTTGACCTCCTGGTATTTGATGGGTTTGTCCTCCGTAAACTGGTGTGCAAGGGTGGCTTCCT
>MU223106.1:129250-166695 GCA_018584345.1 Thuja plicata | reverse complement strand
GTGTCATTCTCTATTTTTCTGTATGCATGGTATGTGGTTGCAATATCTTTGTTAAAGTAGTTAACAAATCTGAAATTGTAAGGGTTTAAAAGAATTTGCACAATACTTTCCTATAGAGATTAGCGTAAGAAGCTATTTCCGCACCTGAGTTTCCTTACAGATTTAAGCATAATAAATAATGTTTATTGTTGCTACAATTGTTGATGGTATTGCTACAATTGTTGATGGTATTCATACAACATATTTTGACTCTAAACCCCAAATTTATACCTCCCAACTTCAAAATGCCAAAAAAAAACACCTCCCAACTAAGAAAAATCATAAAAATGGTGTAAAATATTTAGAATTGTATGGTTGTTGAGTTGGGAAAAGTTGCATAATTATCTCTTTTGACACTTTCACAATTTATATTTAGTATTTGATATAATTTTGTAGTTTTCTATATAATTAAAATTTAAAATTTACATTAAAATTTATATTACATATTAGAAATTTAATTATATATTTTGAATTAAATCATATTTTCTATATACTTTACATTTTACTAATATTTAAATAGTTTTGAATTCTATTATATTTTATTTATATTCAAGATATTGTATTTGTATGTTGGAATTTATATTTTTTATATTTTAATTATACTTTTATATGTGATAGAAAATATATGTAATTTTAAAATAGTTTGTTATATTTATATTTATGTTTTAGATTTGAGATTTAGCATTCAGTTTTATGTTTCTATTTTGTATTAAATTTTGCATTTTATATTCTACAAGTTTTATATTTTGTATTATTGCTCTACAAAAATGTGAAAAAGAGTTTTTAATTCTCCCACGTAGAAGAGACTTAGGGCATCAAGTACACAAACACAAACGCCATCAAGTTGAGTGTCTAGGAAGGACTCAAGGCCCCTCAAATCCTCCGACCTTTATCTTGGGGATCAATAAGATTTCTTTCGAAAAGAAGAAATCAGATTTGAGCACAAAAAAATTGCCCTTAGTATCTACTTCTGAGGAGGCTTGGCAAGAGGTCCAATCTAGGAAAGTCAGGAGACAGATTAGGGCACATGTGAAGATGTCTAACTATGCTTGGGAGGATTTTAGTGAATCGCTAAGGAACATGCAAGGCAATTTGGTAAAATTGTAGAATAAAAAATTAGGCAACCTAAGGAAGAACAAAAGAATATGCATGACAATGGGGGCGAATTTCATTCCATTAGGTAGCTAAAGGAATAATAATCAAATTCGCAATACCAAATCACCCTGGGAAAACCCTAGAAGCAACTAAAACTTTAGGAGCATGATAAGTAGGACCTATGAAATTGAAAAAAAAATCTATCCACCCTGTTTGGGATCACTTTTTAGATCTAGACATTCTAGCAGTCTGGAGTGGACTTGACCAACCTTTTCAAAATATCAAAAGATGGTGGGAAAATAAGTTCCCCAACCAGGTACCCATTAATGGATGTTCTCAAGTTGATCCAGCAAAAGTAAGGAGACAGAAAGTTAGATGAGAAAAATTGGAAGAAGGATGGCCCAAAGTGAATTTTGATGGGGCAACCAAAGGGAATACTGGCCCAACGGGCATAGGATGTGTTGCGAGAGATTCAGAAGGAATTATTATCGCAACTGGACACAAAAAGTTACAAGATGGAACAAACAACGATGTTGAGGTCCAAGTTGCACTCATGGGGGTAAAGTTAGCACAAAGATTGAAGGTGACCAAATTACACTTGGAAGGGGATTCTTAGATCATCATAAATGTTATTGCATCAGGAAAATCCTTTGCTTGGAGAATCCAAAAAATAATTTTGATTATCATAAAGAAGTTGATGACCTTTCAAAACTTCAAAATTACACATGTAACGAGAAGGTAATGGCTTGGGTGACTCACTGTCCAAATTGGTAGTCGAGGTGGCACATAGAATGGAAGGTAGGTGCTCAAGCGTGTAGAAGACATCATCTTGCCCCGTCGAGGACTTTGATGTGATAGGTGGGACATAAATTTTGGGTTGGATTTGGCTACCGATGATGCATTTATAATTGACAAGGTGATGGACTGCGGTGAATGTTGATACTGGCCTCACACATGTCATTTTTACTATGCATTCAATGAGATAGAATGTTGGGACTATACATTCCTTGAACTGAAAACCCAGTGGCACACTTTTCTTGGCAACATTCTCGGCAGGTGGTTTGTGAGGTGGGCAATGTAGTGAAGTGTCATGGAAGCCAATTTTTCTTTCAGCACAATGAAGCAATAGATGTATTTCAAGACACTTGTTTTGGTGGAAAAGCGAAGGCATGTTTTCATACCTATGCACCCATTCGTGGAGGTCATTCGTGCGCTGCTAGGTGTGGAGTATATAACTTTGTATTTTTGGTGGCGTACCAATGCAGACATTACTGCCTTTTTCTACACTTGGGGCTTCAATTTTCTCCCAAGGCGGAGGGGAGCATATTATGGTGAGATGTGTCTACCTTGAATGGAGGGTGGGTTTGGGCACCATTCTACATTAGGTCATTTTGGGTCTTGGTTTCGTAGCTGCTCTGGGAGATTGGTTGGGATACCCAAAAATCCCTCAGCATCTGTACCCTTTCTTATTGCACAGAGGGTTAGGTAATTCCATAAAATAGAAAATGGATGCACAGAGGGCATGGCTGCTAGTTATTGATTATGTACACGATTGTGAATTGGAGATTTTTGCTAGATTACTCTGGAGCCAGATGAACCCTGCGTTGTTTGGACTCAAGATGGTGGATGTATGGTGGGAAATGAACGCTCAAAGGAGGGAGTGACAAAGAAATGGTCTAGGTCACAGTCATGGACAAGGATGGGGGCGCAAACAAGGCTGAGATGGAAATGCACGTCGGCGAGGCCGATAAGAAAGAGGACACGAGGATGAACCTGGTTCGGGTCATGGGCATAGGGCTCGAGCATGATGCACCCAAGAAAGAAGGGACATACAATGTGCGAGCCTCAACTGCTCATTGTGACTGGTGGTGGCATGGATGTGGCATCCATTAGCGAAACCCTTCGCTAGCACTCAATGCATGGTTCTAGTTTCATATGATTATGCCTTCTCTCGATTTGGTTACTCAACCTGTTTATAGGCTTCAAACAATTTTGTAGTTTTGGTTTTTGTCGTCTGGGTGTGGATGAAAGAATTTACAAGGTAAAATATATATCCCGTGAGGATCAAAATTGTGTATGGTGAAGCATGTAATATGGGTTTTTGGGAGAATTCTAGGCAAATCTGTTTGAATTTTTGTAACCGGTAGTTTTAGTGAAGTTGATTCTACCGACCAAAAAAAAAGTTCCCCAACCAGGTAAGTATCTCTCCACTAGGTAATAGTTTCTTGTTTTTTCTATGCAAAAATAAAGAGGTAAAAAATGAAATTCTGTGTGGAGAAATAAGATTCTTCAATGAGTATTATTTTCATTGTCTAAACTAGTCTCCAAACTTCAATCCCTATACTTATAAACCATAAAATTTTCCAAAATGTTGGACAACTCCTGATAGAATATCATTTGCCTAGTTTTTTAGATCAAATTAGTTCCATATGGAGCACTTTTTTAGGCTGTGAGGGCATATCTGGAGAGGATATATCTAAAGAGGTCAAAATACTCTTGAATATCAATCCCAAAATTAAAATATTAGATCTATTAGAAATTAAGATAGAGAAAGGAAGCTAGTATATCAAACCCTCATTTTACAGAGGTACGATTGATGATACAAACATCATTCTAAGAAATAAAAAGGGTAAACCCAAACTCACAGAAAACATTGAAAACACCCCAAACCAAGATGTCAGTATAAGGCTAAATATGGAAATCAGGGGCTTTGAGGTAGTACCTAGGGTTACAAAGAATTCAAGCAAAAAATCTAACTTAGTTGAGAGAGGAAAAGGTGTAGCAAAGAGTCTAAAGACTGCAAAAATCAATGAGCGTATATTAGGTCATAATAAATATGACCGAGGAAGGAACAAAGGAAAAGCCAAAGAGCTCACTATCTTAGAACAAAATAGGCAGGAGTCTAGATTGGACACATGGGTGAAATTACAGAAAGATCCCATGGGACTAGATATTCCCTCAGAATATATGGCTTCATCTATTCGTAAGGAAGTTAGGGATTCACCCTGTTGGAACTCTAAAATTTTGGATAAATTTTGGAGTGACTAAGTATAAAATTTTCTCTAAGGCACAAGTCACTGCGCCAAAAAGTTTTTGAGAAGGCCTACTTTGAGTGCATGTAAAAAGAGACCTGAAGATTTTTGTGAGAAACCACTTGGGGGACATGTGCATCACCTATCATTAAGCAAGTATAGTGGGTTTCATCTCTCAGAAGTCAGATTGGATGTGTTTTGGAGATAGTCATTTGGAGGTCATTACCTAAATCTACACTTGTGCATGTATTCAATGTCTACTAAGTGACCTGCTTTGGAGGTCTGCATCTTTGACTAGAATGATACCCGGGATATAACAAGTGTTCCGACATGTTGTAGGCATGAAATTGAATCTCCATCTCCATTTCCAGATCCCTGTGAGTTTATATGTTAGGTTTTCCATAGCCTTTTCGTTTGCAATTTATTCTGGTTTTATGAGTGTCAAATGCAGAATTACAGAATGCCCTACTTTGAGGTCCCACAATTTGTACCTAGTTGACTATCATAAAGAATTGGATGATCCCCTACATTGTAAACATGGAAATGAACCTTCCTAAAGTGTTTTAGATTATGGTTAATCCATTTGACCACTTTTCCCAGCCCATTCCAAATCAAATTTCTGTATTTTTAGTGTGTTTGAGTTCAGAAAGTATTGAAGGGCTAACTTTGAAGATTAATTCTGGTTGACCACTTGACCATCAGAGAAATCTAGTTGGATTTTCATAATCCCTATGTGAAAGCAAATCTATATCCAAGGTTTCTGATCATAAAGGTCTGAATTGATAGGTTTGTGAAATGTGGCATGCACAGCATGCCAAGGGAACCTACCTAGGAAGAGGAGGGCTTGCGAAATGATAAAAAGACTTTAGAAACTTCAAGTAAAATGTAAGTGGTAATGTATTTAGTGAGGATTGCATAGGGTGTCTTGTAGAGAAGCTGCACATGGACTTTAAACAATGCAAGTGGCAGGTGTAAATCCTTCTAAGGCTTACAGTGTGAAGCACAAACAAGGCATGTGAGCTAATAAATAGAATGTTTAGGTTGTGCCAGATGTCAAGGAAGTTGCGCATAGGGAAGGAGGTTTTAACTTGCTTATCCCACATTCACTGGGGAAAGGACTTTTGAAGTGTTTATATACAAAAACACTTGTTAACTAATATGAATTGAAAGAGCATGAGCTCTTGGTGTATGTGCCCAGTGGGGGTGTGGACACTGTGCTTGGTCAAGGTTAAGTGGAAACATGTTTTTGGCACTCAAAAAGTAATACTTTAAAAACTTTCAAAACCAATATCCCACATTCACTAGGGGAGTGACTTCTCAAGCATTTAAATACAAAAGTGCTTGTATGTAAGTTGAAGTAAAGAGCCAAGAGGCTCATTGGCGGGCCCCTCAGCCAAGGGAATGCTGGGCTGATTGAAGGAGGTATAGCAAACAAATTTTGAGCGTGCACAGGTGAAGAACTTTAAAACTTGTAAAAACATATATCCCACATTGGTGGGGTAAAGGATTACAATAATTTTTAAAAGTTAAAGCACTTGCATAATAATTTAAAGTAAAGAGTAGAGGCTCTTAGTGCCCACACGCAAAGGAGGTGCTTCGGTGAACGTGCCTAGGAAGTTGGTGACTTTGGAAACAAATATGTTTTTTGTGGGGACCACGCGTAGATGAGATGGTGACACATGGAAAAGGAGAGTCAATCTGAGATTCAGAGGTAAAGCCTGTCGCGCAATCTTGAAAGATGACCGCGGTTAGGCCAAACATCTAGTGACCCAGAGATGGCGGTTAAGAAGCCCAGTCGCCAGATCTCCAAATAAACTCGTTGTTAGAGGTTTCATTTAGAGATTCAAAGATAGCTTGGTCGCATGATCTCCCAATCTAACCATGGTTAAAGAATTCATTCAGAGATTCAGAGATAAAGGTAGTTGCATGATCTCCCAATGTGACTAGGGTTAAAGAATCGATTCAAAGATTCAGAGATGAAGGCAGTCGCATGATCTCTCAATGTGACTGGGGTTAAAGAATTGAATTAGAGATTTAGAGATAAAGGCAGACACATGATATCCCAATGTGACTGGGGTTAAAGAATTGATTCAGAGATTCAGAGATAGCTTGGTCGCGTGATCTCCCAATCTAACCATGGTCAAAGAAGTCATTCAGAGATCAAGAGATAAGGCCAGTCTCCCAATCTCCAGATGTAACTACAGTTAAGGAAAACATTCTAAGATTCAGAGATAAGGTAGTCTCTGAATCTCATGATCTAACCATAGTCAAGGAGAAAGCATTCAGAGATTCAGAGATAAGGTTATATCTAAATCTCCAAATCATGATAGTTAAATAAAGAGCATTTAGAGATTCAAAGATAAGGTTATCTTTGAATCTCTAGAACCTGACAATCAAGGAGAAAACATTCAGAGACTTAGAGGCAAGGTTATCTCCGAATCTCCAGATCATGACAGTTAAGTAGAAAACATTCAGAGATTAGGAGATAAAGGCAGTCTCTGAATCTCATAATGAACCTAGGTAGACTTCAGAGTGAACTAGCAAGTGACAAGTGGCAAAATCTAGTGATTTCTGGGAAAAATATGTAGAAAAGAGACCAATGCAAGACATAGAAATGTGCATAAATACATAATAAGAGGGATTTAAAGGTCAAAATCTACATAGAGATAAATAAAAGTATTAAAGTGCAAGTAAATCAAAATTGCACAGACAATTAGAGTAAGAATGCATAAATTAAAATAGTGTGAACATTGTCAAAGTCTCTTGAAATCTTTTATTTCAAACTTGAAAAGGACCATTCATGGGAGATTTTTGCAGAGGCAGGTGGGTAGAGTTTTTTATTGAAATCAGATCAAATATAAGATTTTGGAGAGGAGAAGATATTTTCAGAAGTTTGTTGGAAGAAGACATGTGTTTTTTAGGGTTGAATTTTGTTTTCCCCTTCTCTATATCTTCTTTCTTCTTCATTGTAAGAGGGTCAGTCAATTTTTTGATCAATCAAGGCAGGAATGCCAGTTCTGGTCAAGGCTTTGTTTTCTGAGTTTTAGAAGTCTAAGAAGAGACATAATGTATTGAAGTTATCTTGATAAATAGAAATAGCTTTGGGATCCTTGCTTTGTTTTTTTTTTTATCTTTAGATGTATGTTTGGATTCTTATGAATTTAGTTTGTAAGGCATTTTAAATTCATAGACTTGTAAGGAAAGTTTTGATATGTGTTTTAGGTTACTTCTAAGGGGAGCGTAATTCCTTTAAGCATATATCAGGGGGTTTTAAAGTTATGTATGAATTTGATTATTTGAGATTTGAGTTGCAGAGAACAAGGTGTAAGGCTTCTTGTTTGGGTTTCAGTTAGTTCTGTGAATTTGGTATAGTTTGAGATACATTCTTATTGACTCTGCACCCTAGGATTTGGCACTGGTCTAGGTTAGGGTTGTCTTTCAATCTAAAAAATAAACCAAATCTTAACTTTACAATTTTGTATGATTATTGAATATATGTGTTTAAGACACTTAATCCACTATAAGATTCATTGTGAAGTAGTGAGTCTCAAGAGGTATACCCGCATGAGTCTGTGGAGCTCGAAGTGAAGGATGCTTTAATATTCATTAGTTAGTATTTTACTTGGTAAAATCAGGATTTGTGAGTCATAGAGTCAAGTATTGATGCTTCATTTAGATTCTGCAAGAGAAATCGCTAACACACCCAAGGCTCAAGATATGCCTCAACAGAAAGTTATCATTAATGTATCAGACTACAAGGAAATTTTGCACAACTTATGATGCAAGGAAGGATAATATTTAGGGCCAAAGACACTCCCAAGAACCAAACCAGCTTGTAGATACATAACTTGGAAGCTCAAACACAAAGAAGGAGAGAAGGAATACAAATACTTTTCATTAATTCATCAAACTTCATATATGTCAGGTTGTAAGGCCTTCCTGGTTATGACCAAATACAATATGAAGATATTACAAAACAATCCTCATACATGGGAGATCCACAAACCATAGATCTCCAAGACTACCATCCAAAACTTACCCCAAAACTAAGAACAAAACACTACATTTATACAAGAGGCTACCGAAAGGTTGACCAAAAAGATCCTAAAGATCCAACATAGGAAACAACAATGACCTAGATTTAGGTCCACACATTCTCCAATGAGAGATCCCAAATGAATACCGTGACCAAAATTAAACATAGATGTCAGCCCGAAGATCCAACAAAAGAAAACGCACTTGGCGGGACAGGAAACAAGAAAATCACTGAGCCACTGAGACCAGTCAGTGAAACCACGCCAAGAATAGTAACCGAGTTCGGTTGGTGAACCAAGCCTTCAACTGAGAACTCTATAGTACTTACTGATCAGTCTACCGAAAGTCTCCCACAAGCTATCGAGCTCCAAATCAAACATATTTTTATTTGATACAGGATTTCCTTGAACCAAAGATGCTCCTACATCAGACACTCGGGGTTAAAATAAATGAGTCTCTGAATCATGAGTTAGGTATGACTTGAATTGAATCCAACTCAAATTGAGAAATCCATGTAGAGTCTTCAATCGGTCTGTTTTTCCACTTTACCAATTATTACATGTAATCATTTCCTCTTGTGCTTCTGCTAATTCTTTGCTCTAAAATCTGTTCAACTTCTTCTATCTATTTCTTAGGATAATCACTCGGAGCTGTCACTTCTTCATCATGTTCATGATACTCATACAAATCCAAAATATTGAATATAGGTGATATATCCATGTCATCAGGTAACTCTACTTCATAAGCATTTCCACTATCTAACTTCCTCAATATCTTGCAAGGACCAAATTTATTCATCTTCAATATACCATATGTTCCAACAGGAAATCTACCTTTCTTCAAATGAACCATCACTTCATTACCAACCTCAAAAATTTTATGTCTTCTTGATCTATCTGCACTATCATTGTATTTTTTATTACTTTGCTCCAACTTATGTTTTACTTCCTCATGCAATGACTTCATAAACTCAGCAAATTCTTCTCCTTCAAACACTTCTCTTATCTTCTCCAACAATATCTCTCAATTCTAATATACCTCTCAGTTGTATGCCAGTAACAATCTAAAAATGTGTCTTTCTAGTACTCCTATTCGCTGAATTATTATATGCAAACTCTTCTTGTGCTAACATTAAAACCCGATTACTCAGTTTGTCTCCAACTAAGCATCTCAACAAGTTACCTAAACTTCAATTTACAACCTTGGTTTGTCCACCAGTCTATGGATGAAATGTAGAACTATACTTCAACTCGGTGTCCAGCTTCTTCCAAAGAGTTTTCCAAAAATATCCAACAAACTTACTATCTCGGTCAGAGATGATACTCCTTGGTAATCCATGCAATCTGACAATATCCATGAAGATAATATCTGCTATATGCACTGCATCTGATGTTTTTCTACATGGTTTGAAATGTGTCATCTTGGAAAATCTATCCACAATAAAAAAATATGGAATCATTACCTCTTGTTGTCCTCGGTAAGACAAGAACAAAATCCATGCTAATATCACTCCAAGGTTTCGCAGGAATAGAAATTGATGTATATGTAATCCAGTATTCTGACTTACTCCTTTTGCAACTTGACAATCTCCACAACTCTTTACAAATTTTTGAACATCCTTATACAACTGAGGCCAAAACTACCTTTCCTTAAGTAAACTCAATGTCTTATTAATGCTAAAATGTCCAGCCAAACCACTACTATGCTTCTCTTTTATCAAATTGATTCTCATTGATCCTCTCAGTATACATAACTAAATACCTTTAAACAACATATCTTTTTGAATGAAATAGTCTTCATACTTACTTAGTTGATCTAGAATAGGTGCTCTGCACATTCTCCATGGGTCAGAAAAATTAGGGTCAGTTTGATACAAAGTCTTCATATCATCAAATCCAAGAACTTCAATTCTGATTTAAGTCAACAAAGATCTTCTTCTACTCAATGCATCAACAACTCAGTTGGATACTCCACTCTTATGTTTTATCACAAATGTGAAACTCTGCAAATACTCTACCCATTTGATGTCTCTGACAACTTATTCTGACTACCCAAATACCGTAAAGCTTTATGATCAGTATACAACACAAATTCACTCGGCATCAAATAATGTCTCCATTTCTTTAGAGCTTGAACAATAGCATAAAATACTTGATCATACACATATTATTTCCTTTTAGCATCATTCAACTTCTCACTAAAGAAATTAACATGTTTACCTTCTTGACTCAATAGAACTCCTATTACACTGCCACTTGCATCACATTCAACTTGGAATACCTGATTGATATTTGGTAAGGCTAACATAAGAAATTCAATAACCTTTTCTTTCAAAGTCTCAAAACTCTTATCAGCTGCATGTGTCCACTTGAATTCTCTCTATCTCCTCCCATTGTCTCAGTCATAGTATTACAAATTGAACTAAAATTTTTGATAAATTTTTGGTAAAAAATTGCTAACCCATGAAATGATATTACGTCACTGACATTATCAAGTGTAGGGCAATCAATTATAGCTTTAACCTTCTCAGGATCCATCTTCAAACCATCAACTAAAATCATAAAACCTAAATACACGAGTTCTTCTTTTATGAAGGAACACTTTTTCAAATTAATCAACAATTTTTCCTCTTTCAATCTCTGCAATACCTGTCTAATGTGCAACAAATTATGTTCTCTAGTTTTACTGAATATTAGAATGTCATCCAGGTATACAATTGCAAATTTTCCCAAGAATTTCTTCAAAACCTCATTCATTAACCTCATAAAAGTACTTGGTGCATTAGTCAAACCAAAAGGCATAACCAACCATTCATACAAATCTTTCTCTCATCGGCAGTAAATCATCAGGTACATTATCTGAAATGATCTCTTTGTACTCGGTGAGAAACTTCTCAACTTCTTTAGGAACTTTATCTTTTGTTTTCTCACTCGATTTGTTAGGAATCAAAGCATAACATACATCACTTCTCTTCAGATATTTAACAAATTTTCTACCTTCCATCAAACAAAAATTTACATATGTACATACCTCACCAATAGATTCTTCAACCAAAGGTAACAATATTTGTCTCTAGCCATCAGTCCAAATAGTGTATTTGTTCAATCTTCCATCATGTATAACATGTCTATCATATTGCCAAGGTCTACCCAACAAAATATGACAACAATTTATAGGCATAATATCACACAACACCTTATCATAGTATTTTCCAATTTTCAGATTCACAAAACATTGTTCACTTACCATAAGTATGTGTTCATCTTTGATCCAAGAAATCTGATAGGGCTTTGGGTGCTTCAATATTTCCAACTGCAACTTTGTAACCATCTCCTTAGATTCCAGATTCTTCGAACTTCCACTATCAATAATCACTTTCTAAACTTGGTCTGCAACTCTACATCTAGTCTTGAACAAACTCTTTCTTACAGGATCTTGCTTATTGTTTTCACTCCACAATATTCTTCTGACCATCAGGTTTCCTTCCTTCTTAGGCTCATTCAGTGAATATTCTTGCACCAAAGCATTTATGCTACTACCAAATTTCTTTCTTGCATGTGTACACTCAAATTATCTATGTCCCTCTTTTCCACAATTGTAACAAGTTCCTTGGAACCCCCTTTTGCTATATCCACCTTGGCAGTAGTTACCTCTTCCTTTGAATAAACTTCCACCTCTCCACTCAGTCTTTCTTCTTGTCTTGATCATATCTACTATTTTCACCATAAGATCTACCTCTTCCTCTTTGTCTTTGTTCATGTTTTTTATTCAATTTCTCCTCAAATTTTAGGGCAAACTGATAAGCCTCCTCAATACTCTCCATCTTTACCAAACTGGTCTCTTCTTAAATATAACTCCTTAATCCATTTAGGTATCTTGCAATTCTTTCGACCCCATCTTCAGCATGTCTAGATTTGATATCTAACCTGTAAAATTCCTCGGTGTAATCCTTCATAGAGCTATCTTTCTGCTTCAAACTTTGCATTATCCTAACTAGGTTAATCTTATAATCACAAGGTAGAAACTTGTCCTTCAACTTATTTATCATCTTATTCCATGCCTTCATCTTGTCTTTTCCGTTCTTCTTTCGGTCCAATTGCAGATGCTCCCACCACAAGGATGCATGACCTTTCAATTTTGTGCTTGCAATATTCACCTTTTTCTCTTCTGATATGTTCTCATACTCAAAGTATTTCTCCATGTCATTTATCCAATCTATCAATTCACTTGGATCCAACTTTTTACTATACTCTAAAGGATTAAACTGAGGTGTGAACTTCAAAATTGTCAAAGTTTTTAGTAATCTTTCTTCACCTTGATCCATTATAGGTGCAAGTGTGGCTTCCTCCTGCACTTCCTTGGCTTCTTCATCACTAACATCCTCAAGATGTATTCCTCAGTGTCGGGCTATCTCAATAGCTTCTAATCTAGAAGAAATCTATCTTAGCATATTAACTAAGCCTGGATTTGCATCTCGTATTCCTTGAACCATCTTGAAACCCTTTGCAATTGCAGGTCAGATCGCAATCTGCTACCCCACAACAAATCAACCAACTAGGATTTACAAGAAGGAACCTTAGATCTAACCTTCACTCTGATACCACCTAATGCAAGGAAGGATAATACTTAGGGCCAAAGGCACTCTCAAGCACCAAACCTTCTTGCAGATACACAACTCAGAAGATCAAACACAGAGAAGGAGAGAAGGAATACATATACTTTTCATTATTTCATCAAACTTCATACATGTCAGGCTATAAGGCCTTCCCAGTTACAGCCAAATACAATCTGGAGATATTACAAAACAATCCTCATATATGTGAGATCCACAAACTCTAGATCTCCAAGACTACCATCCAAAAACTACCCCAAAAATAAGAACAAAAAACTATATTTATACAAGAGGCTACCAAAAAGGTTGGCCCAAAAGATCCTAAAGATATAACATAGGAAACAACAACAACCCAGATTTATGTCCACACGTTCCCCAATGAGAGATCCCAAATTAATACCACGACCAAAATTAAATGCAGATATCGGTCCGAAGATCCAACAAAAGAAAATGCACTCGGTGAGATAGGAAATAGGAAAACCATCGAGCCACTGAGATAGGTCAGTGAAACCACACCAAAAACAGTAACCGAGTTCGGTTGGTGAACCAAGCCTTCAACCAAGAACTCCAGAGTAGTTACTGAAAGTCTCCAACGAGCTATTGAGCTCCAAAGAAAACATATTTTTGTTTGATATAGGATTTCCATGAACCCAAGATGCTCTTGCATCAACTTATTAGAAGAAGCAATTGTAATCAAGAAGGTAGTAAAAAGCCAATTAGCTATTTTGGAAGAAGGAAAAATCCCTGTGGATGATGAAGATTGGGAAGAAATAAGAGTATTTGGGAAAAATATAAAGAAAAAACAAGAGATGGATATGGAATTACTCAAAGAGACTCCTTGTCATGGGAACAATACCCGCAGTAGTGTAATATATAAAAATGTGGGAATGTGTTACCAAAATGTAATGGATGAATATGATGTGACGTAAAAATGTGTGCAGTTATTGTAGTGGTTTGTTTTAGTGTTTATTATTATTAGAGATTGATTGTATTATTGAGATAGTGGAGAAGGTAATATTGTCCTCTTAGCCCTAAATTTCACAAAGGAAAGATCCACTTTGATCAACCAAAATAAAATGGTTAATGCGCAAATGTATCAATTGATCGAAAATAAGAAGGAAGAAGAAAGTCCCACAATCCTGAATAATAGATAAATAGTATATGATGGAATTGATTGAGGCCTTAATTGAAATGAATTGAAGACAAGTACTAACCTCAAAATATAGTAGATCTGGAAAATCCTATTTTCTAATGTCTGTGTTGAGTTTCGGGAAATTTTGCAACCGGATCTGGAACAGAAACGTAGAGATGGACAAAACCCATAAATCTTTTCCTTTTCTGAGATAGGTCAACCTTGACATCTTTGCGGGGGTGCAATCATGCCCTGAATGTAAACCTTGACCTGCACTACTCCAACAGAAATTCTCTTCACGAGTACCAAAATTTGGCCAAAAAGGGTATCCAAATCTATTCCCAAATTCATTGTCCTATACCTATACCTGCAAGAAAAATGGTTTTGTTTTTTGGGGAGGGGTTTTCCTTGGTAAAACCCCGGTTTTGGAATTAACCTTAAATTATAATTGAAATTGCATAAATAAACAAAGTAAATAAATGAATTCACCTTGCTTGTATAGAAACCCTTGTGGAGGATTTGAATCCTTGGGTCCACAAGTATGTATGCTCCAAAAGAATGTAGAATGTAGAATGTAGGATGTCTCAAATCAATTATTTGTAGATCGTCAACACCAATCTTGAATGGATCTTGGAATAAGAAGAGCATTGCATGGATATGGATGGAGAAATCTTCAACAAGAGGGCTCCATAGAGCTTGAATCCTTCAATGGCTACCAATGGATGTTCTTGATGAATTGCATGCTTGAATGTATTTGAATGCTAGAGAGTAGATGCTTGCTTCAATGGATTATGCATAGAGTTGTCTTTCACACTTAGATTTCACTTAGTTGATGGTTCCTATTAGAGAAAATGAGAGGAGAAAGCTTCTTTATATATGAATCTAGGGCACAATGTTTTAGAGAGCCCTACATAGGAGAATTAAATTTCAATTAGACCTATACCCCTAGAAGTGAACCTATATAAAATATAATTTCAAGGGTTGTTGCCTCGAAGACCGAAATAGCCGACCCGAAAGTGGGAATTAAATATTTTTGAAGCCTGACATCTGGAAACCCTGAAAACTTGAAATCTAGACCATGGGTCAAGGTCGAGGTCAACTTTGACCTAGGTCAGGGTCAAGGTCGACCTTGACCCCGAGGTCAAGGAACTCAGGTTTGTAGATCAGGGTGCCAGAAATAGGCTGGAGAGAAGTGGAAAAGGGGGAAAATAGGGGTAAAATCTAGATCCAAATCAAAGACCCATTCAAGGTGCTTGATATGACCCCAAACCACTTACTCAGAGGGCTAAACCAGTCCAAAATGGAAGTGCTTCCATTTTCTGATGATATAAGTAGTAAGGAATCCAAGGAAAGCAAGGAGGAAAGAGATATTATCCTAGAGGAGAATGTAACCACAATCAAGGAGGTGAATGTTCACATGGATATTGAGGCCATTAACAATGTTGGTGCTATTTCATGTTTGAAACATGCCTTATAATTTTTGAACTCTCCTGTCATTCATGATATCCAAAGTTTAAAATCATGGTTAAAAATTGTTCTCATGCCACTGCAAATTTTATTTTTAACCCTTGACCTAACTGAAAATGTTGAAAAAATGTTGTCTCATGTTTTCAAGTGTAATTTTGGTCATAAAATCCTAAGCATTGAAATGTCTTTTAATTTCACATTGCCTTTTTCACTTAAGTTATGTCTCGAATGGGCTCATTTTAAAAGTGGTCATGTGTATTAAAATTGTTGATCCTAACACCGTGGTGTTTTATTATTCCCTAAGTCCAAAATCCGCTGGTGTTTTAATTAAAGTTGTTATCCGTCAGGAAGGTTTGTTTTGATCGGATGGCCCGCTTAATAGCTTAGTCCCAAACTGATTGAGATCTATCAGTTAAGCTATTAAGTCACAGTGCCACGTGTCCTAGGTGGGTCCGATGGTTGTAAAGATTCTTAGCTAAATGGTGGGCAAGTCATGAAATAATTGACGGTAGACTTAATCGGTTAAAGGCAAAGTGCACAACATCTAATGGATAAGTGATTAAGCGGTGCCGATGTGTGTCAAGGGAAGTGATGTGGGTCCATTCGTAGGCAACATAAAGGTGACTAAAGTTTAGAAAGATCTAACGGTGGGCTTAATTTATTGTTCCCAAGATGCTCAACATCTATCAGTTAAGCCATTAAGTGGTGTTGACATCTGGCAGCTGGTGGACCCAGATATTCAGAGCTGGCGATAATTAAAGTACAGTTAACTAGTTTTTCATCCAACGGTTGGCTTAATGGCTGAACTTTAAAGTAATCAAGATCTAACTCTTAAGCCATTAAGCAGTACATATGCGTGTCACGATGATGATGTGTAAGGTAAAGCTGGCCACAGGATAAAGTTTGAACAAGTTTAAAAGGATCTGACGGCTCACTTGATGAATTAGAGAAAAATTGATTGATATCTATCGCTTAAGCGATTAAGCCGTGCCGACACGTGTCCTAGGTGGGTCTGGTTGAAGTCTTAAGAAGTATGTATAGTGCAGTTATCATGTTAAAGGCACAGCATGTTGAAAAGAATCAATGGCTAACTTAATCACTTAGAAGGCAAACCGATCAAGATCGAATGGGTAAGTGATTAAGTCTGAGAGACGTGTGGCATAAAAGGTGGGTCTAGTGCAGCACAAAAGTCATGTTAATAAGGCTGCAAGTGCAAAAGGATCAGACAGATCGCTTAATCACTTAAAGGTAAAGTGAACGAAATCTAATGGACAAGTGATTAAGCGGTGCTGACACATGTCTTAGGTGAACAGTCATTTCTGAGAAAAGAAGAGAACTGTTAGATGGAAGAGATGATGTTTAAGATCTACGACCTAAATTCAAAGTTGTTAAAATAAGTTTTCGTGAGTCGTTAAGCCGCAAGTTTGAAGCAAGAAAATTGATTGCAGAAGGTGTGGCCACTTGAGTCGAATTCAATATGATTAATTGATTTGATTAAAGCCGTAAAACTGGTTAATTCAACTTGAAGCTGCAATAATTTACCAAATTGATTCAAGCAAAGAACAGAATTGTAGAGATATTCAGCTCCTCGCGATAGAACTATAGAACGGGTAAGTCTTCTCGAGTAAGTCTTCTCTAATCCAGCAAAATTTAGGTTCCTAGTAAGAATTGTAATTTAGAAGGCTTCAGAATTATCATTTCAAAACCTGAATTTCATCTTAGAAAAAAGCCTTAGGTTCAAAATGGCCCCTAGGATTGAGATCTCTGGAGAAATAGATTACCAAAAGAGAAATGTTAGGGAGGATCTATCACAACAATTAAATGGATCCACAAGTGATGCAACCCAGATCAAGAGAATAGTTCCATCACATCCCCGTTTCAAAATAGGAGAAGGCTTGCATGACTCGGGTAGGTGGGAAAAAGATGTAAAAACTAGTCTAAATGGTCTAACTTTGTTCAGAACTACATACAGCCAAAGGAATGCACCTACCCCAGATTGCAACATATGGGACTTGGATGTAGGAAAGTTGATAGTACCTAGGGTATTCATGGATATAGATTTTTTCACTCTGATTTCCAACACTTATGACAAAGTATCCGGGGTTGTCAGGGATACAAAGGGAAATGTGTTGTTGACCATCTCAGCTGATGAAATCAGAAGAATTTTCAATTTGAATGATACTTCAATACAAATGGATGATATTGACTTTGAATACTTCAAGGAAGTATACTAGACTCAGAGGGATTATTACAGAAATGAGGCCTTGAGGGGATACTTTAACAAGATAGGGGACTTGATTGTAGTAGGGCCCAACACACCAAAAATGTTTAAATTGGATTATTTCAATGGTAAGGCCAAGAAAATGTATAGTGCCCTGTGCCAGGTTCTAGGAGAAGATGAAGAAGTAACAATGCCTGTCCACATAATGCTTATGGTGGTTCAGATTCTACATCCCCACTTATCGGTAGTCTTTGACTATGCCTCTTACATTGCCCAACAAATGCATGAGGGTTTGGTAGGTATCCAAGATAGTAATATACTTAAGCCATTGGGATGGTATTCCCTTATGATGCATAGTTTTTTGTTTAATAATGCTGACTTCTTTGAGGAAGAGATGAACCAGACTAAGTTCCAAGTTGATGAGGACTTGCCTGTTCAGATGTGGAGTGTTGATCTATCATGGGACAGAAAAGAAGCTAGTTATGTATACTTTGACAGGGTTTTTGCTACTAGGCTTAGGTCATTGTTGTGCAATTAGAATACCAGGATCCATACAAACATGATGAGGTTGCTAAGACCCATGGATTTTTCCCCAGAGCTAAAAATTGCCCATAATTGGGGAGATTTGATTTTATACCCTATTTCTATAGTGATTAGGTTTTATGGATTCAGGGGAACCCCCAATGTTCTGCCCTACAGAGTGCCTTTGAAGATTGGAATTGCAGAGGTTTTGAGGCAGTTGGGTGGAGTATAGGAGGAAGCCCTAACAAGCAAAATGAAGGGAAGCATCTTCCCTACTCTCACAAGAGCCCATCATTTCATCATAGTGAAGGGTGGGTGGGCACAGTTTGACAAGTATTTTGAACCTTACCACTTAGCAACATCTATGTCTAGATGTGCAAATAATGAGGATTTTATAATGGGTATGTTCAGGAAAAGAACCAAGTGCTTAACTTTAGAACACCAGTTTAATTTCCCTGAGGATATTATCAGAAATTTTTTTGATCTAGGTGACCAGGAGGTCAGGAAAGAGAAATGGTTGGTGTACAAGAAGTCTTTGGACTTTGTACACAATTTTGATAAGTCTTATGATCCTTTGAAGTAGTTTTTCCCTTGGGCCAAGAAAATTGAGTCCTTGGTGACTTTATTTGAGGGAATCATGTAGACCCTCAGTGAGAAGAGATAGAGGATAATGGAAGTTGAACCAGAAAAGGCTCATGCTATTTTGAGCAAACTTTCACAAGGAAGAGTGGTCCCACCAGGGAACTATGTGGTGTACAAGAGGAGAGGGTACACTACTATTATGCCCAAATTTGATAAACCCTCTGAATATAAAGGAAAGAGGCCAGCAAGTACTAGTGCCCAAGAAATACCCTCTCCCAAAAAACAAAAGGTGGAGGAAAAAGAGCAAGAGAGTGAGTTGTACTCTCCCTCCCAGTCCCCTATGCATTTTGATGACCAAGCCATTGCTAAGCAATTGGTTCAAATGAGGAATATTGGTGAAGTTTTTGTTACTACCTAGGAATTACAAGAAGGGATTACAGAGGCACCAAGGCATACAACTGCTGACCTCATAGTGGCAAAATTCACAGGTAAAGAACTAGATCGTCTAACTAAGCAGGCCAGTGAAGAGTTCTTGTCAGATGACAACTTTGTCAAGACTAGGGCATTCATTTAGTTTCTATGGAGAATTCACATTGATGAGTTCAATAATAAATGCCAAAGGTTGCAGGAATCTCAACCAAATTATACTAAAGATGACATAGAAAAGGAGGTCAAGTAGGAGCTAGTGTCTAGATTTGACAAAATCACCCCTAAAGAGGGTAGAGAATTGGTCAAGAAATAGGGAGTCCTCATCCTACCTCAGTGGGACTTAGTTGATGCAGTAGTCTTTGATGCTGTTAGAAAAGAGGAAAAACCACTGAGAACTTTTGGGACATCAATTGGTGCCCAGTTTAGTGAAAATCATGCAGCCTTAGCAATCTAGGCTTTGAAGAAAAAAGACAGAAGAAGAGTGAAAGAAGATGATAAAATTGAGGATGCAGGAAGCCTCATCATCAAAAGAGTTTCTGATACCTCAAGTATTGAGGTAGCAAACCTTGTCCTTCAAATAGCTAACCTGAGCCTAAGGGTGGCTGAAAAGGAGAAAGAGGCTTATAATAGCCTGAATAAAAAATTTGAATTTGTATTGAAGGCCAATAATGATGAAATGGTTAAATCCCTACAAAAGGACAACAAGATAACAGTTCTGGAAGGGAGTCAGATAGTTCAATTAATGCCCCAAGTGATGATTGCTCAGGGACCTCACCAACCCTCATCATCCAGTTTGTTTGTGACTTACCCCCCATCCCCTGCACTAGTGAGCCCTACTACACAAGCAATCATTGATGCTAAGAAAGTAGAATTAGAGGCTTAAAAGAACATGTTGATTGTTGAAAGATCAAGGTTGGAAGAAGAAGACAAAAAGGATCTTGAAGAATCCCCTGCATATAAAGAAGCTTAAGAATTAGTGAAGCAGAGGCATTCTGATGAGATATACTTTAACCTTAAGAGGTGTGCTGCTGAAGTTAACCTTGCTAATCTTTATTTGATGGGAAAGAAGATTGATAGCATAATAAGCAAGCATGATGAGGGTAAGGAGCATTGGGGTTTAATAATTGATAGTGGGAAAGGGAAGAAAGCCCATGTAAATTCTTTCTACTCCATCTCAAAGGAACAAAATAATATTGACATCATTTTGATAAGATCCTACAAATACCTTAAATTGATGACTGACCTAGACATCAAGAAAAATATGGTTATCAAAAGGATAGAGACGTTGAGAGGAGAATTCTCTAGAGATAGGTATGACATGTTCCCTAACATGTTCAAGAAAGATGGAGACATAAAGAATGAAGCCCTATGGCTAAGGCAGTTGAATGAAACACTAACCAATAGGACAAATAGTAATGTTACATTGGAAAACACAGGTTGGTTTGTGTTAACCATTGACATTCTCAACAAGGCCAGGGCATTTTTTGAATCTTGGGAATCAAAGATTGAGAAGGTCAGTGTTGATTGGGAGGATTTCAACAGCCAAAAAGACAAGGTTCTCAACTTCAATTGGCCGAGTGATGAGGTGTTTACCACATGGGTAAGAAAATATGGTATAGTCACCCCAATAACAGAAAGTACTACTGTAAGAGTGACAACAAGCACCAGTGATGCTTAGCAGTTTGAACGAAGGCAAGTATAGGTTTCTGCATCAATGAAGATGAAAAATCCTAGATGATAAGGACCTAATAACTTCAAGGTAGTTGCAAGAATTTAGGTGATCATGAGACAAAGGACTATATAACTTGTAACAAAGAATTGTTATTCTCTTCACCTGTTTTTTTTCCTATATGTGTAGTGTAAATTTTTTCCTATAGCCTAGTCATCCAAAGCTTTTTGCATCCTTATTTTCCAAAAGTATTCCAAGATGACTAAGGCTATCTATAAGTAGCAAGTTGTATTTTATTGATAGAGGATGGTAAAATAAAAAATGCAAAGCAGGCTTTTGAGTTGAGGTCTAGTTTTCTCAAGTCTACATTCAGTCTGAATGTATTGAAATTAGAAAGTTATTAATAAAAATACAATGGAATTTCGAGTCTCAAATTGTTGATGTCTTCTTGCAATTTATTCAGCTTTTGTATATTTGATATGTAAGGCATGTTAAATGTATTAGTTGCAAGGTAACTGTGTTGCTATTTGTAAGTAGCTATCAAGGATGGTTTAAATCTTACAGATAGTTCTAGGGGTTAGGGTTTGTGCAAGAATTTGATACAGGGATATGAGAGTGAGAGGATAATTTGTAAGGCATATTATCTGAGATCTTTTTGTATTTAGGTTAATTATGTTTGATGAATGTATGTTTTCATAGTGACTCTATGGCCCAATGGATTAGGCACTGGTCAAGTTCTGAATAGTAGTATTATCATCAATTAATCAAACATTGAAAATATTTACTTACTGTTATCAAAGTATGTGGATGTCTAGCTAATTGTATTAAGAAATATAATTCATCTTAATGATTCCTTAGAGAGAGAATCAATAGGTTAACCTTCCTAGTTCTAAGAACTTAAAAAGAAGAAGGATCGTGAATCCTTGATCCACTACTAGATTCTATGTCATTTACTGAATCTGGAGATAGGTACACCCACCTGAGTTTGTGGAGCTCAAAGTGAAGGATTATATCCTTGTTAATTAGCCCTGTTCATGTATGAATCTGAATTGGGAATTGAGAGTCAAGCATTTAATGCTATTTTAATTGATTCTACAAGAAAAATTGCTAACAAACAACTTTTTAGGCTTAGACACAATATAGGAAGAAGAGAAAGAAGAAAATGTAAAAGAAAAAAAAATATTGATTAAGAAATTATTGGATTTTA
This sequence comes from Thuja plicata, assembly GCA_018584345.1. NCBI lineage: Eukaryota > Viridiplantae > Streptophyta > Pinopsida > Cupressales > Cupressaceae > Thuja > Thuja plicata. The sequence goes on along the minus strand of MU223106.1, from coordinate 144,653 downwards.
TGGAATTAGAGGAGATAGTAGTAGGTGAAGAAGAATATAATTTAGCATCTCAATATGTAGACATGGAGGTAGGGGAGGAAGTAAAGGAAAATTTGGGGTTTTCTCTAAATAGCATGGACAAAGAATCCCCTAATTGTGCTAAATTAGTGAAGAGAAGGGGAAGAAAATCCTTAAATGAGTTAAGGCAGATAGATGGAACAACTTCAAGTCAAGCTAAAATCACTATACTTCTGAAGACAGGGAAGGGGAAGGTCCTTCCCAATGCACCATGAAACTAATAACAAGCAACGTATTTTAATACATTGTATCTTCTCTTTAAAAGCATAAATAATAATGTTGCAAGAAATAAAATTAGACAATGAAGAAATTGAATCATTTAAAAAGAAAATTGGAATTTGGAAAATGGAAAATGGATGGAGTTACAACAGAAGATGCTTCTAGGGGATTATGCATGATGTTGGATCTTAGGGTGGTAACATATGAAAGGATAAAAAATTAAAAACATTGGATATGTAGTAGTATTAAAAGCACAAGGAGTAATTTGAGGTTTTGGTTGGTAAATATTTACAGTCCTATATTAATCCAAGATAAGAGATTATTATGGGAAGAAATTGAATCCTTAATAAAAGATATCACAGGTCAGAACTTCATCATTGGAGGGGGCTTCAAAGCTATAATGAATAATAAAGAAAAATGGGGAGGTAGTTCAGAAGAATCCCAAACTACAATTGAATTTAGAAAGTAGGTAGACAAGAACGAGTTGATAGAAATCAAAACTGAGAAAGGAGCATACACATGGAAGAATATGAGGCTAGGCTTTAGCCATATCACAAAGAAACTAGACAGGTTCTTTTACAAAGGGAATGGACATATTTTGCCTACAATATGAAAACAAACATTTTACCTAACTTGAGTTCAAACAACTACCTTGTTCAACTCATAATAAATGATGAGAACAAACCCACAAGGTGTCTGTTCAAGTTTGAGAAATTATGGTTGAGGGATGAAGGCATAATTTAATTAATTGAGCAATGGTGGAAGGGAGAGAAATTCATAGGATTTAAGGCTTACTACTTTATTTCCAAAATAATAGAAATTAATAGAAAACTTCTTCAATGGAATAAGGAACACTTCGAAATTTTTTTGAAATAAAAGAAAATGTAGAGAAAGAACTAGAAAGGCTAAATGAAGAATTCTTAATATCAGGTACATACCAAGAAAATTTCCTAAAAGAAAAATTATTGTTAAACAAATGAAGACATACTAGCTAAGGAAGAATATATTTGAGATAGAAGTCTCATGAAACATGGCTAGTTGAAGGCAATAAAAATACAAAGTTTTTCCATAACAACACAAAAATAAAAAGAAAGATAAATAAAATTACTAGAATTTTAAAAGCAGATGGGGAAATCCTATAAGACCCATCAAGGATTGATGAAGAAATAGTAAATCATTTTAAAAACATCCTCAACAATTGGGATGGATCTAACTTCGAAGCTCAAAAGACAATATTGGTAAACATCCCAAAAATTATAACTAAAGAACATAACAAAAATGTTAAAAGAGAAATTATCAAAGGCAGATGTGGAAACAACTATTAAAAAGTTGCACTTGGAAAAGGCTCCGGGCCCTGATGGATTTCCTGCATTGTTATTTCATATATGTTGGTCGTTTATAGGAGGTTTATAGGAGGTTTATAGGAGATGAGGTGGTAGATGTGCTTGAGAACATTAGAAAATCAGGAAGAATGCTAAAAGAAATTAACAACACCTTTATAACTCTTATCCCTAAAAGGAAAATGTTGAGAATCTTGATGATGATAGACCCATTTTGTTATGTAACACTATCTACAAAATTTTAACCAAAAATTTTTCCAATAGAATTAAGAAATTATTACCAAATTTGATAGTTGATGAGCACACAAGGTTTGCCCATGGAAGATCCATATTTGATGGAGTAATCATCTCTCTATAAGTTATCCATTCTGTCCAACAGAATCATGATCCTAGTATGATAATTAAACTTGATATCAAAAAAGCATATGATAAAGTTGATTGGCTCTTTTTGTGCAAATGCATGGAGGTGTCTGGATTTACAAAATAATGGATTCAACTCATATTTGAATGCATCTCAAGTCCAAGAGTTTCAATTTTAGTTAATGGGTCCCCAAAAGGATTCTTTAACATCTTAAGAGGCTTGATAAATGGCAACCCAATATCCCCTTTTCTATTTATTATCATGGTTGAAGCCTTAGGAAGATCTTTCTCAAATGCAAGGAATAGTGGGTTACTAAAAGGAATCAAAGTTACTAGTGCATTAGAACCCATCACCCATCAATAGTTTGTTGATGATACGATGTTATATGGTAAACGGGAAAGAAAAGAAGCTAGACAAATAAAAAGAATTCTAGAAATGTATACTAAGGCATCTGGGCAACAAATTAATCAAGATAAATTAGACAATTTTTTTTCTTTAATACAAACTAGAGAACAAAGGTAAACATCAATAGTATCGTAAACTTTAAGAGGGGAGAGCTTCCTTATAAATACCTTGGTTTTCCCTTAGATAAAGGATGAAGATCAAACAAACTATGGAACCATGTATTATCAAAACTAGATAAGAAAGTGGAATCATTGAAAGGAAAATGACTTTCATCAGTAGGAAGAACCACAATAATTAAATCAGTACTATCATCCATCCTAATATATCAATCAACATGTATTAGCTTACCTGAAGGCAATAAAGATAAGATCAAAAAGAAGTTGAGATCCTTCTTTTGGCAAGGAAAAATAGAGAAATCAAAATTAGCCATGATAACATGGGAAAATATTTGTAAACCAATAGAAGAGGGGGGCATAAATATAAAAATATTAAAGAACAAAATAAGGCTTTAGGGGCCAAACTTGTCTGTAAAATGTACAAAGGTCCCAAATTTGAAATGGGTAAAAAATTTGAGATATAAATACTTGAATGGAGCATATCCAATAAGTATTTTTAGAATAAATCCCCCCCAAAAGGATCTTGGGTATGGAATTTTATCTTGGAATGCAAGAAAATCATCTCCAATTGTTTGTCATGGGATATAGGTTTAGGGGATTAAGCCCTCTTTTGGGAAGACTCATGGGGAGGATTCTCAACAATGGATAGGTTAGTAAACAATAATCAGGCAAAGATAATTCTATAAAATCAAGTGGGGGTAGATATGTCAAATATTATATTGAAATTTTGAGTGGAGATATGACTTTAGGATGGAAATGGAAGTCTATGGAAGGACTTAATATCCCAGAAACTAACCTCATAGAGATAAAGGGAATCTTGGAGAAAATAAAAATAATAGTTAGAAAAGGAAAAGATAAATTAGTGTGGACAAAAGCCAAAAGTGGAGAATACAATTCAAGAGATGGGCACAACTATCTAATAAAAAACATCACTCCCCAAAAACTCAAATCCCATCGCATTCATGTTGGAATAAAATTGCATGCCAAAAGATGGCATGTTTGCATGAGAAACCCTTCATAAGAATATCCTCACAGTAGAATGGTTCTCCAAAATAGGGGTATGAAGGACCATCAAGGTGCAACCTATGTGAGAAAAAATAAGAAACAATAGACCATATCCTAGCCAATTATGAATAAACTAATAGGTGTTAGTTGTGGTTAATAAAAAAAATTGGTTGGAAATCAACATTACCCAATGATATCCAAGGAATCTTCCAAAGCTGGCCAAGAATCCATAACAGTAGCTTACATGGAAATATATGGATTACAACCCCATCCTTATTAATATGGGATATTTGGAAAGAATGAAATAGATGAATCTATAAAGTCAAGAAAATTGAATGGGAGAAACTAACTAATAAAATAGAAGCAACTATTGTGGAAATAACAAATAAAACAAATTAGAGTTGTCAAAAAAACAATAAGAGGTTCACATACTAGGAAATAACATTGAATAGAGTTAATAGATTTAAGATTGTGAGATATCACCCATTGGGCTCATATTAGACACAGAGTCACCTAGGCAAACAATGACTTGGCGATTCTAGAAAGATATGGATGCATCTAAAAGGATCTGGAAAAGGTGAGTATTATCTTTAAAGTAGGAAATCATTGTTACAAAAGCCTAATAAAACACTTAAATGATGCCACTTTACAAAAAGATTTAATCAAATTTAATCAGGACACTTCTATATTATAAGGGAATTAAGCAAATTCATTGAGGCTTTTGTAACTCACTGATAACAATGGAGATAGCCCCAAGCTTGGTTGATGAGAGTGAAGATGGGATGATGAAATTCAAAGGTATGGTAAAGATGGAGAGGTGGAACATGATTTTGAATGAGTTAGATGACTTCTCTACCAAGGCGATATTAGAGATCATGGGGAAGACCATGTTAACAATAAATTTAGAAAGATGATAAATTATGACATTCCAACTACCTTTGTAGCAATTATTCTAGTATTAGGAACCCCAAAAGGAGAAGCAATACAATTGTGCAAGGAAATCTTCAAGAGGGAACTCATAGCAAGGTTAAAATTGGTGGTGCACAATGTCAATGAGAACATGATGATTCCCTATCCAGAGGATTATAGGGTGATAGATCATAATGACAGACGTCAAAACTAGGGAGAGGAAGTAGGAAAATGTTTATTATTGATTATTAAGGAGACCAAGGGCTTCGTTGAAAGGAAGTGGAGAATTATAAGGAATGTAGAATTTCTAATGAAGTGGCTTCATCTCAAAGTAGTGATTGACAAAACATGGTGGGTGGACTATCTCAAGGTTGAGGGTTATAATCTTCCTCCACGCATGGTGGAGATTGAGGTAGAAAGAATCTAGATTCTACCACCAATAATAATAAAGCCAAGCAGAAAGAAGGGCGGTGAAAAGAAGGAGGATGAGACAAATACGATGGAAGAGGATATACCTGGCACCTCATCACCAACTATGGAAGGCCCTTCCCCATTGGCTGATGAAATGTATGTTGATCGCAGTGTTCTGGATTTAGGGAATAGCTCGTAGGCCCATATTAATCTTTAGGTATCTCTGTTAGTGTTATAGTATTTGTAGATATAGTGTTTTCTTATAGATTGTAGGCTCAGTATTTTGGTTAACCTTAGATATATAATGATATAGATAGATGTAGAATCATGATGGTAGGAATAACTGAACAAGGATTTTATCCCTAAATTGTTTCTTCTCCTGTGGACTACAATGTTTGTGTTTTGATGTGTAGGTTTTTTTGGTATATATCATTCTATCTTGACAATGGAATGATATGTAGATGGAGATTATGATTGCTTATGCATATATAAATATATATGGTGTTCTATTCTAGGTTATAAGCTGATTTGGGTTCCTTTCTGGGGAAATGAGGTATGAATTATTATAGTTCTAAACTTATTAGACATTAACCCGAAGGCTCATCTCACAGATAGAGTTGTATGTTTGGGATTTTCATTGTAAGAAAGGGGAAAATAATTAATTTTGATTATATGCAAGGGTAAGATATTTTTGGCAGGAATATGGAACAACTGAATATCTAGTAGTTGATATGAATTGTATACATGGTTTGGTGATAACATCTAGTAAAGAATTGATGATTGATAAGATTGAGAATTTTCTCCTCTTAGAAGAAAATGTAGGTAAATAAGAACAATGATTAACTAATTTGCATCATATGATAAATCACAAAATTGGAATGCATAGCTATAGTTATATTTTAATGGTTAAAAAGGTTTAGCCTTTATTTCTAAAATGCAAAATTGTGGGCTAAGGAACTATGAAAAAGGTTATGAAAGTCACTAGATGTAGTAGTGAAATGAGGGTTAGTTATACCAGCAAGGATATGGTCATAAAAATATATATTAATTGCATGCTTTCCTTTTTCATGGGTAGAAAACAACTCAGTGTCCATCTTTAATGGTTGGCCTTATAGTTTAACATTATGATGGCTCCCAAATGTGTAACTAATAGAATCACGAACATGTAAAATAGACTAAGCCTCCTGTATTGAAACACTGGTGTAGAAGAGTGCCTTGCTGCTCTCAAGAATTAAAATTTAAGAAAGGAAAAGATGGGATTAACTATATTGGTTAATCTCTCATCTTTGACTATGTGATTAGTGAGAAAAAGACCCTATTCTCCATTTGCATTTTAATAAAGAACAATTTAATAGTTCCAAGGGGGTCTATCTTATTTGGAAAGGCTATCCTAAATCTTTTTAATTGAACTACATTTAAATATGGTTTAGTGTATGGAATTGAATTTACAGCTGCTTTGATCTATCATTGATAGTTGGTTATGCTTTTGATCTCTGTATCATGATACAAAATAAGTAATAGGATTGGAAATTAGAATTGGTAATAGCATAAAATTGTGACATTACTAAGAGAAGGCACCAAGAATGTCATAAGATGAGATTGGTCCCAACATTAGAGTAATACTCAATCTTGTTAAAGAGTAATTTTATGTTGTACTCAAAGTGCTATTTGAAGTAGGATTGTTCTAATTGGCATTATAAGCATTTATAATTAAATGGAAGATTTTAATGGTACATTCCTTTATTGTTCATGTGTTAGTGCTGGTTTTATAATAACTTATTAGTGATGACTAAAATTAGTATCGAGATAGATTGGCTATGGAAAATTATTGTGCATGAAAATATTTAGTCCTCTATGATGCATGTCTTATCTTTTATTTTCTTCCCACTTGCTTATCAGGGCTTCATTAGAAGAGGGATTAAAAGGCTCAGAGGGTTGGCAGTCAAACAACTGTATGTCGAGAACATGAATGGTCCTTTGACTTATGTATTGTATCTAGGAAGGGCAATGTAATAATGTAATAGTGTATAACTATGTAAGCCCAAAGAAAAAGGTTGAGCAAGAATAAGAAATTGGCACCAGATGAATAAAGCTTTAGGAGAAAAACTTGTTTGGGGTATGTATAGACATCCAAACCAATACTGGGCCAAAATTCTACAAGAAAAATATCTGGATTCTAGAGAGAGTGATAGAATTCTAACAATCAGGAATCCCCCTAAAGGTTCAACAATTTGGAACTTTATTTTTGGATGGATTCTTGGGATGGGCATAAGACCCTAATAAAGGAGGAAAGTTACCATGATTTGAAGACCTACTTTATGGAGAAATGGGGAGAGAAGGTAAATGATTATGTCATTTAGAAGGAGGATGAGGGAGGGTAATTTTGGTGTTGGAAGAATGTAGAATAAGAAGATTTGACAACAGAACAAAAACAGAGGATGTAATCAATATTAGATAGCCATAAATTAAAGATGATTGGAAAACCGGATAGGCTTATATGGTGTGGCTCTCTTTCTGGGAACTACTCGGTGAAGCTAGGATATAGGCTCATCAAAGGAATGGAGGAATCTAAATTTGAGTCTCAAGACTTATGTTGGAAGCAAGATGTGCTCCCAAAGGCAGCTGTTTTTGCATGGTTAGCTATCAAAGGTAGAATTTTAACAGTAGAAAGAAGGAAAAGAATGGGTATGGAAAAATGGACATGATCTATTTTTTGTAAAAATAATGAAGAAGCAGTGGATCACCTATTAGTTCAGTGTAAATTTTTTGAAAAATGTTGGGATCATGTGCGAGAAAAATTGGGATGGGAAGGACCTAGAGAACATACTGTGAAAGGAATTTTTTATGGCTGGCCTTGACCCTTAAATAAATCAACTTTATCTAGTATTTTGTTAATCATTCCTTCCTTAGTCACTTGGGAAATCTGGAAGGAATGTAACTGAAGAATATTCAGAGGTGAAGCTGAACCTATAAGAAGATGTCTTTATAGGATTGATCATGTTATAGAAGAGGTGATGGGATCCTTTGCTTCAAGAAAGCAAGCTCTTCAAATTCCCTTCACACAACAAGATTGTAAATTTCAAAAGAAGTGGCCAGACATCAGATTTAAATCCCCCACAGGGGCACTAGTAGTTAGGAAAAAAAATTAAAAACGGAAACAAATTTTCTAGAAAATACCAGAAGAAGGTTAGTGTAAAGTAAATTTTGATGGAGCAGCTCAAAACAATCTGGGTAGATCGGGGGAAGGAATCATTATAAGTGATTCAAATGGTGAGATTATGTTTGTTGGGGCAATGATATTGAAGGATGGAATGAATAATGAGGCTGAGTGTAAAGATGTAATGCTGGTAGTTAAAATAGCCAAACAAACATGAGTGAAAAAACTACATCTAATAGGAGATTCTTTTATTTTTATACAGGCTATAAGAAAATTAACCATAAATGCATGGCATCTCCAAAAATAAATTAAAATTATCAGAGAAGATCTAATTTGTTTTGAAGATTTTAGACTATCCCATATTAAATGAGATGGTAATAAGGAAGCTGATAGGCTGTCAAAATGGGCAACATCATTGGAGGAGGTGGAGAATTTATATTTTGAAAACTTTACTATTAATGATATTGGAATATTATCTTTTCCAAGTCACATTTTTAAGTAAGTTAATGAAGGCTGGCTTCAAAAAGGACATTAGTAATTATATTTAAGATGGAAAGTTGGGAATTGTAATTATTCCATTATTATTTAATTGGGATGGTGGACAACATTCATGAAGATGAGTGAATGACGACAATAAGCATGGAAGGCAGAGCTATATTCTTGTGAGAGGACCGCAAGACAGGATGAAGGACAAAATGATGGGACGGGAGTTAAAACAAACATGATGCCACTTGTTTATTTAAACAGACGTTCTAACCTATTTTTGTCCATCTCCTCTATTTTTTTCTCCTTTGTTTTTGAAATTTCCAGATTGTAGGTGCAGCGTTGAAGAACGATGGAGCCGAACTTCACCTTCAAGACAACAAAGTAGGAAAAGGGTCTTTTCGGCCCTGTGGAAAATTTAAGGTTAAAGAAGATGTTGAATTGCCCCATGAAGAAGGTGGTTACCGTAATGCAAAATAATTTGGGGCTGCTTTTCAACAATGATAACAGAAGGTGGAAATTGCAGGTTGACATTGCGGCGATGACAATGGCGTGGGGACTGTAAATTGAAGAGCATGAAATGATGTTAAATAGGTTATGGTGTCCTTGTTTGAGATTGATTTGTTGGAAGTGATAGACTCTTTACTAGAGTGGGCACACCCAGGCTGGGATTTCAATTATAGTGAAATATATGATGAGAAGGAGGACATGGACATGGGAATCATTCCTTTCGTCAATTGGCCGATGAGGGTGGATAAAGCGATTTACATTTTGGAACAAAAAAGGTATGGAGGCAGCTTGTCACGACCATTCATGAGGCCCAGAATGCAAAAAAGGAGGGTAATTCTACCCATGGTGATTCCTTAAAAGTGTAGGTCTTTTCAAATTTGTCGAGCAAGGGTGGTAAGCAACTGATGGGTAAAACCCCCAGCTTTTTGAGAAGGAGAAGCAGTAAAATTTTGAGTAAAGGTGGAATGTTGAACCTGAAAGGACTGAGAAGAAGATGCAAAGACTGGCCGGGATGTAATGGTTTTTTGTGACTCCCCAACAAGAAACTTAGAGTGGAGGACAAAAGAATAGTGTTAGATGAAAGGATGATGAGATTTACCTGCCAATTGATAGTAAGCCTCTGTGTAAATGAGGAATTTTGTAAATTTTGAAAATTTTCCTTGTAATGGGGGTGGGTAGTTTTTTGGGCAATTAAGCCATAGGATGGATAGGGAAAATGGGGAATGCAAAATTGGTGTTTGATAGAACGAATGGATGAGTCTATAAATGACTCACTATAATTCAGTTTGTAAACTCTTTTTGTAATCAATAAATATAACCTATTACCGATCAAAATAATAATAATGTAATAGTGTATTAGCATTGTGTAATCACCTAAAATTGGTCTGGTTTAGTGAGAGGCCTGAATATCAATTGAATTTCCCTAGGGCTAATCTAGGTATCAAATCTAATCTCAATCCTGATTATGTGAGTGAATCTGATTCACTTATATAATTCATCAGAAATCAAATGATCAAGCATCAAAGACTCATCATCAAAGAAGAATAAATTAATTCATTAATTAATCCTAGCCTAATTAATTAAATCAAACTCAAAAATACCTTGGCTAGGGATATTAATTAAGTGAATTAAATAAATGTTCTATTATCCACTCAAGCACAAAAGGACAAACAAGCTAATTCTAACCAATGAGCTTCAATCACATGGATCACTCAAGGTTCTAATCTCAACCACTCATTGGGGATCAATATCAACCATCCAATTCAAATTCAAATTCAAATTAATTTCCCTCCAAGGATAAATCTATATAATTAGCTCCTCTTAGCTCATTTTCATATAGTGCATTCATAGTAACAAGGTCATGCTAGTTTGATAATTGAGCCATTTTAACATTATTTGTAGCATTTATTAGATCAGATTTGCATTATTTTAGATTGCATTCTTAGCTTACTTCATCTCAATTGCATAAAAAATCATCAACACCATTATAATCAGGTGCATTTATGTATTGTATATTGAATCTTCCATCATAGAATTGTCAATTCGAGTTGAATTTGTGCATAATCTGAGATCATTAATAGAATTCAATTGGATCTTTCTTTGTAGGAAGCAATAAGACAACTTAAGTGAGTTATTTGATCAATTTGGTTAATTTTATGGACTAACTTGCTAATGTAATGTCCTATCGAGTGTTGTGTTGCAATTTTGTAGATAAACAATAAAAACAAATCACATTAAGGCACTCACCATGGGGCTCTTGGCCCTAATTTTCATGATTTCTTACATTCTGTGATGTAGGACAAGTATCAGAAGGTAAAAGGCCATCTTCAGGAAGAGTTCCATCATTTTCGGCAGGCACTTCATCATTTGTAGGAGAATTGTATTGTTTTTGGTGAAATAAACATCACTTTTGGTCAACAAACATCATTTCCTGTCAATATTTCACCATTTCCTGACAGGTAAAATTGGTAACAAAATCTTCATTTCACCGCTTTTAGGGAATATTTAATCATTTTCAGAAAATTTAATCATTTCTGGTAAATCTTTAGTCATCTCTAGTGTATTTAGTTTCTTGTAGGAAGTATTTGGTCATTTTCAGTAAAATGGTCATTTCTGGTTTCTGTTTCATCGTCCATGACATTTACTGACAAACCAGTGAGGATTAATTGATCATATTTATGTGCTAATGTTTTGGATTAGAGAAAAATCAGGTTTTGAAGGGACCTCACAACCCTTTACAACTTTACGAAAGATAAAAAATTAAAGAACCCCGAATATAATAGATTGAAAAAGTCATAGTCACCCAACAAAAAAACTAGCAACACCCCTGAACAGAACTAGTGCAAAAACCGGCAAAGACCCCGGAACAAACCAAAACAAAACAAAAGATCAAATGCCACCTACATCATATTATCAATGATTTTCCCAACCTCTTCCCCAATGTCAGAATTTTTCTCAGCAGTCTCACGTAGAAAAGAAACATCATTGGAAGTGACAGTCTCTTGCAAACAAGCCCTTGTGCGCTTACCTGGCAAAGAAGGTGTGGCCTTGTTGTTATCAGAATCCCTATCCAAATCCACAAAGGATTTAGAGGGGCCATTCCCTTAGATGTTGTAACATATAAAATGGTACATCTAAAATGTAGGGATAAATAAGATGTTCCCCTTTTATCCTTAGATACACAAAGGAAGGATCCAAATTGATTAACCCCAAAGGAAAGATCAATGCATAAATGATTCAATTGATTGGAAATAAGAGTAAAGAAGAAGATCTTAAATTCCATTTTATGGAAAAGAATGTGTGATAGGTTTAGAAAGATTAAAGACTTTAATTGAAATGAGTAGGAGAAAAATACTAACCTTAAAATGTTACAGATATGAAGAATGTTATTTTCAGGGTCTGCACTAAGTTTTTGGAAAATCTGAGACAAAATCTAGAATAGAAACGTAGAGACAAACAAAACCTAGAAATATTTTTCCAATCTGACACAGTTCTGATTTTGACCCTCAAGTCAATGTCACCATTGACCCAAAATTTCCAATTCTGACCTAGGGTAGAATTGACCTAAAAAGTCTCCAATAGAAAATCTATTTCCATATCCTGATAGTTTGCTGAAAAGGGTATCTGAATCTGCACTCTAATTCACCGTCCTTAACTTTTACATGAAAGGAAAATGGATTTGTTTGTTGGGGGGAGGGTTTTGCCTTATTCAAACCCTGATTTAGGAATTAACCTTGAAATCAATAATTGAAATAAAGAATGCTAGCAAGTAGTAGAAGTAAATCTAATAATGAAGCTATGATATTCAATAGATATGCAATTGTATTTTGAATGTAAACAAGTATCTAAACATGAAAGCTTGGGCTCAATATTAGAAACCATAAACCTCCATGATTGTATGCTTGGAATCCACCTTGAAGAGAGAATGAATGAGTCTTGAGGATGCACACAATATCTTGAAGGAAGATCACACCACCATGATAGATAGATCTAGGGCTTCAATGATGAATCTTGAATGCTTGAACCAAATCCCTTCAAAGGCTTGAAAGCTTGAATCCTTGATCTTCAATGGAGAACTTGAATACATGAGAACATGTAGAACAATGGATGCTTGAACTTTTTGCTTGATGATGGCTGTTTACTTAGTGAGACTTAGAGAAAATGAGAGGAGAAAACTTCCTTATATATGAATCTAGGGCACAATCTTCTAGAGAGGCCTACATAGGAGAATTAAATTCCAATTAGACCTATACCCCTATAAGAGGACCTATATTAAATATAATATAAGAATCGTCGCTTTGGAACCCAAAACAGCCAACCCGGAAGCAGGAAATGAACTTTTAATGACCTCCGACAGTCGACAAACTTTCAAACTTGAAAGGGGGACCCAGGTCAAAGTTGAGGTCATCCTTGACCTAGGTCAAGGTCTAGGTCAACCTTTACCTAGGTCAAGGTCGAGGTAAACCTTGACCTAGGGAGTCAAAACCCCTGGAAAATGTGCCAGATGGGATGGATGGTTCCTAAAGAGGCCCAATCAGGGTCCTAAATGGGAACTGAAGTAGAAGGTGTAGAAATGAGGGCACAATATGATGATGGTCAAAAAAACCCCCTAAGGAGGGCTAAATGTTCTTAACATGTAAGTGCTTCCATTTTAAGATGATACATTAAGCCCCCACTTTAGCGGGAGTATGGAAATCGAACCTACTCGCGGTAAAGTTAGAAGAAAGACTTTGGTGGATCACAATAAGGTAGAGCATCACTTAGTCAAGAAAATGAGCCCCCAGACCAAGGATTATAACTCAACATACATGTACAAAGATATGAAAGTAAAGAGAAATTAATCATAGAGAACATACATGACTACATAAGCAAGACAAGAGCAGCACTATAGATAACATAGCTTCATGATCTAATCCTACTAGCATGAAAGCGAAAGAGAGGAAAGATAAAGTGATTAACTCACCTAGTAAGATGGTCACCTTACCATGAATCACCAAGGAGGGAGAGCCCAATGGGTTCACCCATAAATTGTGCTTTGTAATTGTAATGCGTCTTCTGACAGATTTTGAAATATCCATAGATCCACATTCTTGTATCACTATGAAATATAAAATGTGTGTCTTTTGAGGATTTAGAAACTTATGTGCATTACCTTCCAAGGATTTATCATATTCTAAAATGCGTATCTCTTCAGGATTTAGCAACTTATGTGCCTTACCTTCTGGGGATTTAGAAAAAATACAAATAAATATAAAAATGCATGTCTCTTCAGAATTTAGCAACTTATGTGCGTTACCTTCCAAGGATTTAGCAAGTTGTAAAATGTAAACTATAGTATAAGGGAGACCCTATATATGCCCCCCTCCTTATCATGACTACCCACTAGGTAGGATAAGGAAGAGAAAGAGGATACCTACTTCACAAGGTAAGGAGATATCCTATTTAACAATAATATATACTATATCCTTAGCAAAGAGTATTGACCCTTACCTCTAAGAGAATAAATAATCGTGAAATGGATAGGTCGCATATGGAAAAAGGATCCTCAAAGAGGAAGAGATCTTATCAACAAGACCCCCACCGTAGAGGAGTTCTTAGGATAAAATATCACCTTCTTAAAGAAAAGAGGGATCAAAGGTTCAATCATCAAGCCCCCTACAATCAAGAGGAAGAGGAATATTGGAATGAAGGAATCAAACTCTAACCCAAAGCAAATGAAAGAATTTACAAAGAACATAATTTGGAAAATAAAGAAGAGGTGATGACCTAGGACAATCACCTCTCATATAAGAGGGTATCCATATCCAAAATATAAATCTTTATAAGGAAATAATGTTGTAAACAAATGCCACTAAGCTAAGGAAAGTAGATCCTTAGATAGAGGAAGAAGGAAAATACCTTGCCCCCCAGGGATGGAAGCAAAGGATATACCAAATTATATCATGAGATGTTGTAGCAAAGAGATATCTTTACAAAACAAATGTCCTAGAAAAGATATTACGAATGAATATGAGCAAAGGAAATATGTATCATACTAGAAAATTATAGGGATAGAATATAGAAAGAATAACCGATTAAACTCAAAACAAAATACATGATAAGAGCATAATGGATCCTAGAAGATTGGAAGGAAATACCTCTTGCCCCCCAATTAAGAGGCAAGAGGAGAAAAATGATCTAATTTATAGAAGAATGAGGGGAATGCCCTATATCAAAATTATGAAGAAATTGTAATACTACACGAGAATGAGATATAATTCCTAAAGCAGCTCTTTCTCTAACATATAGTTTGAAATGCACACAATCAGCAAGTAAATGTGTATTATTGTAGTGAAAAGGACATTTGTATTTAGAGAGAGCATTTTTTATCATGGTTTTAAAGATTTCTTTCGTAGAATTCATTAACTGGACATACACTTTCTTAGCCACATCTTCAGGAGTATCAAGGTGATCTAAGGAAGGTGTTGGAAGAATAATATGAAGAGGAGGATGATAGTTAAGATCAACCACCTTGAATTGAGAAGGCGGGAAACCTATACCATGCATATCTTGTTTAGAGGATGAATGAATCAATTTTTTAATTCCATGTTCATTAACACCAAGCCCTAAACCCTTATAGCCTTATTTATCCACCATAGTATATTCGGTAGTGTACATGTCTTGCAAAGCTTCTATAAGAGGTGATTGTTATGGTACTCATGAGAAAATGTTGTGTATGGTGGAATGATAGGTGGAGAAGAGGTTTCTTTGTTTTTCCCTTTAATATCATTATAGATTGGATATGAAGGGGAAGGTAAATGAAATAATTCTTGAACATCGGTATCATGAACCCTAGCTTGAGCCCCATCATAAGTGTGGGAAGAACTAGGGATAGAAGATGGAGAAATAGAAATAGGAATATTTGGAATTGGATTAGGATTGATAGGATGAG
>MU223106.1:93216-126079 GCA_018584345.1 Thuja plicata | reverse complement strand
CACCACCATGATGGATAGATCTAGGGCTTGAATGATGAATCTTGAATGCTTGAACCAAATCCCTTCAAAGGATTGAAAGCTTGAATCCTTGATCTTCAATGGAGAACTTGAATGCTTGAGAGGAAGACTTGAACACTTTTAAGGCTTGAAAACATGTATAACAAAGGATGCTTGAACTTTTTTCTTGATGATGGTTGTTTACTTAGTGAGACTTAGAGAAAATGAGAGGAGAAAACTTCCTTATATATGAATCTAGGGCACAATCTTCTAGAGAGGCCTACATAGGAGAATTAAATTCCAATTAGACCTATACCTCTATAAGAGGACATATATTAAATATAATTTAAGAATCATCACTTTGGAACCCAAAACAACTGACCCAAAAGCAGGAAATAAACTTTTAATGACCTTCGGTAGCCGACAAACTTTTAAACTTGAAAGGGGGACCCAGGTCAAAGTCAAGGTCATCCTTGACCTAGGTCAAGGTTGAGGTCAACCTTGACCTAGGTCAAGATCGAGGTTGACCTTGACCCAGGGAGTCAAAACCCCTGGAAAATGTGCCAAATGGGATGTATATGCCCGGAGAGACCAAATCAGGGTCCTAAACATGCATAGAAGTAGGAGAAGGTGCATAAATGAGGGGGAAATATGATGATGGTAAAAAACACCCCCTAAGGAGGGATAAACATTCTTAACATGGAAGTGATTCCATTTGAAGATGATATAGAGGTAGTTGATCCATGCATTCAAATTCTTGGCTGATGTCACCATGCCCTTATGGAAAACTAGGAGGGTTTTCCTTAAAGTACCAGCACCATTGTCCACCTTATTGGTTAGCTCAGTTGTTTTTTTCTCTAGATTAGCTCACCTACCCTTATGACTACTATCCTCCTTGTCCAACATCTTCACCTTTTCCTTCAAGGCCTGATTCAAGATTGCCAAGCTTTTAATTTGCTGAAAAACCCATCTGTTATACTTTAGAGCCTCCTTTGAAATGGACATGGCTATCTAGATTTTAGATTCATCAAAAGTGACAGGGTGCTCCGAATTCAAGTCCACCAAAGGAGGGGATCCCTTATATGATGGTGTGGTATCATGCTACAAAGAGTCCTCGTAATTAACCAGAGGATCAATGTGGAAACCCTCACCCATTCTGCCATAAACAAGAGGGGAGGGAGGATTGGTAGTCTCATTCAAACCCAAGGTCTTCTCAATCTGGTCCTTAGTCTTAGTGGATTCATGCACAGTCTCAAATGCTTTATACTGATCATCCTCTAGCTTACCACCATAATTATCCACCTGGATACCAATTTCCCACTCTTTACCATAAATATCCTCCATATCATGTGCCGCATCATTTCCCCTTTCATATTGATCATAATTAAGATCTTCTCCCTTATCCTGCTCTGAAGCCCCTCCCTCGTCCTCTTCATCCCTTTCTCCAAAATCATCGCCACTTTCATCCTCAGTAGTATCCATGCCCTTATCCTCTTTCTGCATAATTTCCTTATCAATTTTCAAAATTTTTGTTGTCTTTCAGTCAGAATGAAATGAACATTCCCCTTCCCCACTAGGAAACTTTCCTTTCCCCATAACCTGCGAAAGAATCAACTTCTTATTTTCATTCATATCTAAAATTTTATAATGGTCATAGATAAGGAGGATAAGACCATTATGAAGAACATGGGAACTAACTTTAGACATATGTTTGTTAAGGTTATCTGCCAGTGAGAAAGAGAGGTAGTAGGGAAGAGAAACCCTCTTCTTGTGCTTGAAATGGTTTAGGAGAACAAAATGATAGGTATGGGCTCTCAAAAACCTCCCATCAATAGTAACATACTCCATAGTAGCGATGAGAACCTTCTTCCACAACTCTTTGATTTTTTCAGTATCATAGTAACCAGAGACTAGGTTACCCAACAACTCACCTTCATCATCCCTAGGGAAATTATTCATAGCCTTACCCAAAAATTTCCTGCGATGATAGAAATTGATCCCAGTGTGCGACATACTAGTAACCATAGTAATGAGTTTTGCAGAAAGCATAAACCTACTACCATACAGAGAGAAATGACCCTTCTCCCATTGCTTCACAATTTTCTGAACTACCAATTTTGTCATACCCTTGTAGGCGCTCCATAAAAGGCGTGATCTTGCCTTTAACTAACTTCTTCCAAACTCTTGGTTCCCCTTCCCATTTTTTGTTATTGTCAGGCTCTTCCCCGCGTAATCTCCTCCCATTTTCTTAGTACTAACTATAACATAGGCAATCTCAAAGGAATAGCTACAAATGAACAACAAGTCCCAAATTAAACCAGTGCATAACACCCACAAAGCATGAGAATTGAAATTATTTAAAAGCCTTTCCCCTCCACAGAGGCACGTGCCCATGCCAAAATTAAGATAGAAGTGACAAGTAATCAATTTACTCATTATTGAGAATGTTTCCAACTTTTGTCGTAGTCCTTTCATATCGCACAATTGCAGATATATCTTAGGGCACTAAATTTTCCCCTCTCCAAGTAATAATTTCATTGCATTGAACCCCATAATTAGCAATCCTATTTGCAGAAGCATTTATTTCATGGTAAGTATGCTTAATGATCTCACATTTAAAGGATTTGATGATGTCATGAGATTTTTTTATCCTAGTTTCAATAGTCCACGATGACTTATTAGTCCCTTCAAGACAATTAACAATATTCATCAAATCCTCTTCTAACCATAAATTATCAAAATTCAAATCTTTTGCAATTGAGAAAGCTTTCCATCCCCCCCGTGATTTCAACATAATGACTAGATTGAACACCCAAGGGACCCACCATTGCAACCAGGTAGCAACTAGTGAAATTTTGAACAATTCCCCCAAAGCTAGCATTCCTTGGATTACCTTTAGATGCTCTGTCAAAGTTGACCTTTATCCAACCATGAGGGGGAGATAATCAAACCAGCTCTTCCCTAGGGCCGAGTTTTTTCTGAGGAAGAAGTGAAATCTCCCACCTTTTCTCAAAATCCAAATGCGCACTTTGGAAATTTAAATCAAAGCTATAGAGAGATTCAAAAAGCCCTTTGTAAATTTTATCAGCTATCAAAGCCGAAGGAGAGAATTTATCTCTGAAGATTTTTTTGTTTCTTTCCTTCCAAATATGCCAGAAGAAACAAGGGGCTAAGAAATTCTAAAGCTCCATGGATTTATTTTTAGAACTAGGGCACTTCCATTGTAAGAAGAAATCTTCCAGAGAGTTCAGAAAAACCCAACAAATATTCCATCTCTGAAAGAGAAGAGACCAATTTTTTTGAGAGAAATCATAGTGAAAGAACAAGTGGAGCACCAATTCAACATTCCTATAGCAAAGACAACATTTTTTAGGGAAATACAACCCCCATTTGTGGAGGTTGTCCAGGGTGAGAACTTTGTTTTGAAGGGCAAGCTAGAAAAAAATATTAATTCTAGGAATACACTTTTTCAACCAAGCTTTAGCCCAAAAAGGCTGCTGTCCATCACAAAAATGTGAAGAAATGGCAGAGGCCGCACAAATTTTTTCATGCGGGTTACCACCCCAAACTAAGGAATCCTTGGAATTCAAAGAGATAGACATTGAAGATAAAATGATATCAATAGAAAGTAAAGGGGAAGCAAAACTTGATAATGAAATCTACTTTGATTCCTTCCAGTACTCAAACACCCAAGCTCCAAAGGTAGGAGAGAATTGGTCTTTCCACACTTTGAAAGAGGAATTCTCATCCAGAGGAATATCCAACAACCAACTATCTTCCCAAAATTTGATCTTCTTATCGTCACCGAGTTTCCATATTCTTCCCCAAGCATCCCAATCTTTCAAGAATTGAACAAAATTCCATATAAAAGAGCCCTCAAATAAAAATATTGAATCTAGGAACTCCTCTTCAGAGGGCTGAGAATATAAATATTTATTCTTTCATATAAGGTTCCATTCCCTTTCTTCTCCAAAAACTCTCCAAATCTGTTTAGACAAAACAACTTTATTGATAACCTTAATAGGTCTGATACCCAATCCTCCTAGCCATTTGGGCTTACAAATTTTTTCCCAAGAAAGGAGGGGAAAGTGTTTCCTTTCCTCAACTCCCAACTAAAGAAAATGCTTTTGGATTTTCTCAATTGGTTCAACAAACTTAGTAGGAATTTTGAACAAGCTAAGGGCATAAATAGGAAGGCTTTGAAGAGAAGATTTCAATAATAAAACTTTCTCGGCATGGCTAAGAAGAGCCCCTTTCCATCCAACATGATTATTATTGAATCTGTCCAGCAGGTGATTCTAGAAAGATTCAAGAGGTTTTGGGCCAAGAGGGAGGCCAGGGTAAGTAGAAGGGAAATTCGCTTTGCTACAACCAATAATTTTAGCAATTTTGGCTTGCCTATCCTCCGAAGTGTTAATGAAGAATAGAGAACTTTTGGCCTAGTTGATATTCTAACCCATGGTGGCCTCATAGGTGTTGAGGATCAATTTCATAGATCTACCTTCTTAAAAAAAGGCTTCCCCCATAGTAATGGTATCATCTACGAATTGCTCATGAGAGAAAATGAGGTCTGAAGAAGTGGGTCTGAGACCATGAAGTTTTCCTTCCACCACACTTTTATGAATGAACCTGCCCAAACCCTCTGCAAGTATAGTGAAAATAATAGGAGAAACAGGATCCCATTTTCTAAGACCTCTTGAGGATTCAAAGAAAAGCAAAGGGGATCCATTAACAATGACAACAGATGATGCCGAACCAAAAAGATGGCTGCAAAGCTGGATCACCTTATCACCAAACCCAAAAGCCTTTTAAATATTTTGTAGAAACCCCCAATCCACCCTGTCTTAAGCCTTGGATAGGTCTAGTTTCAAAATAAAACCCTGCCTTTTGGCCATCACTAGAGAATAAATATTCTCATGAACCACAATAACAGAGTCAAGAATTTGTCTTCTAGGGAAAACTCTATTTTGCTGAGGAGAAATAATCAAGGGGAGAACAACCAACATCTTAGAGGTCAAGATCTTAAAAATAATATTATATAAGGAATTGCACAGGCTAATTGGTCTAAATTTATCCAGAGACTCAGCTCCTTGAACTTTCAGGATAAGGACAACAAAAGTGGCATTAATCTCCTTCAAAAGATTCCTGGAATGGTAGAATTCTTTGACTGCGTCATAGATGTCATTTTCCATAATAGACCTAAACTTATAAAAAAAGAACATTGGAAACCCATCAGGGCCAGGAGCCTTCTCCCCCTCAAAAGAAAACATTGCATTCCTAGTTTCCTTATTAGAAGGAACAAATGATAGGGTTTTATTATGGTCCTTGTTCAAAACAAAAGGAATAGACCCAATAAGTTTCTCCCGCTCAATGCAGTCAAGTTTAAATCAGAATTCAGAAGGGAGGAGAAGAACCTGGCAATTTCAAATCTAATATCCTCATCCTTAGTCAAGGTTCCATGGTCTGAAGAAAACTTGTAGATTCTGCTAGCTTCCCTATACTTGAGTGTGGTCATGTGGAAATATTTAGTGTTCTTGTCCCCAACCTCCAACCAGAGAGTTCTGGAGTGTTGCCTCCAAAAAAATTCCTCCTTAGAAATAATATCATGGTATTTAGTAAAGAGGTTGGATTCCATATCCCTTAAGTCCATGGATAAACCATCCAACTGGATGTTATCTTGGATTTCCTTCAAGTCAATTTGAATATCAGCCTCCATTTGAAATGTATCCGCAAAGATCTCTTTGTTCCTAGTCCTAAATTTACATTTGACCAGTTTAAGTTTCTTAACAACTCTAAACATAGATGTTCCTTTATCTTATGTGCTAATGTTTAACGATTGATCTTTTGGTGATCTGATTTGATTTTCCAATAGATAATTAAGGAGTTGACATATCTTTGAAGGTTGATTGTCAAAGATAGAATTCCAAAACTTCTAATGCAATTTGTGGTCCAGGTTACCTAAGTCATCTCTAAGAAAACATTGTGATTTTTATAACTTGATTTGTAGGCACATAGATCTAATTAGAAGGATAATTTATACTTGATTTGGTGGATATTAGGGGATTGTTCTCTTTTCCTTTTAGGAAAATCAGAAACCTTGACATGTCCATTTATTCATTTGCAAATGATCTTCGGTAAATAAATGTGTCTGATGTGTTTGGAAAAAAACAAAGGGGAATAGGATATTATGCTCTTCTCCTCTTTGAGGGAGAATCAGAAATCCAAAATTTCTCTTTGCTATCCATTTATTTTCATGCATTATCTTTAGAGGGCCTTCCAGTTGAGGTAAAAAGCTCCCAGGAATGACCCAAGTGAGGACAAGGTAGAAGCAAAGCCTTCCACCTCACTATAATAAGATGCTTCCTTGAGATTAAAGCTTCAGAAGACTTAATCATTCTTTTCTTTCAATCACTTTGTTGATCCTTAGACATGCTTGGATGTTTCTAGAGTCGAGAAGCTTCAATCTTGCTTGTGAGACTACACTCATTCCGGGTACTCATATGGCTATAGGCCTCAATATTTCCTTGCAAGACTATGAGAGATGGTTATGAATGGATGCCCTTACTATATTTCATAGAATAGAAGCTCATTTGGTTAACCTTTGAAAGGGTGATAATCTTTGTGCAAGGAAGATAGTAACTTCTAAAAGATACTCGCCATATCGTGCCCTCATTAGCGCTTGGAGTCAGATAATAAGGCATTGCTTGATTCATTGTGTGATCTTCAATGATCGTAATCTGATTAGCTTTTGAGTGTGTACCTAAGTCGGTGAGAAAAGGTTTTCACTCTTACCCAATTCTGTAGAGATAAGTTTGTTTGATCATATTTTCATTTGTGACTATACCTATGACAATATTAAAGAGCATACACTCATGGATAAACATCCAAAACCAAGACAAGTGTCATTATTCTATTTGGCATGTTTGCATCCTTGATTATACCAAAAAAACACCTTGAGACACACCCAAGATATTAGAAACTCTTGACTATCACCTGTTGTACTAGACACAATTATCTAAGTGTCGTTTCCTACCATCAAGTGTCATTTCTGGCATCAAAGTGTTATTTCCTATAGAAATTGGAATTTCCAGGCATAGTTTCATCATTTTCAGTCTTTATTTCATCATCTTTAGGGGTTAAATGGTTATTTCTAGCCTCATGGTTGCACTACTTGAGAGTAAAGTGTCATTTCTGGTGCTTATTTCAATATTTCTGGACCATTTCATAGTTTTGGGTCTTTATTTCATCGTCTTTGAACCAAAATGTTGTTTCCTATTGTTGTTTTATCATTTCTTAAAAAATGAGTATATTTCATCATTTTCAAAAAAGAGGCCATTTTTGTACCTTTTTTGTTAGACGCAGTTACATTTTTGGATACCCATTAAGATTCTCTTTTAGATTCAAGCATCAAAAATCTGGATACCTAACATCAAAATATTTTGTTTTTCAAGATCAATCCGATTATTCTTTGTTTCAACAACCTATCACTAGTTTCAATTGTTCGCATAAACTTTCTTGTCTAGAGATCACTATCAAGGTCAATCTAACCTTCATCCCAATCTCTGGCATCATCCAATCAACATCTTTTCTCAACTTTGACTAATAATCATACTAGCCTATTGACATTGAAATAATTAGTGATAAATTGATCATCATTCTAAATCAAAGGTTATCCAATCTTATATGGTGCAAACAAGAAGCTGCCATTTTGAACAAGTTGATGCCAACAACAATCATGAATTTTGACTACTAGTTGATCTGAAACAATATTCAAATCAATATCCTTCCACTTCTAGTTAAACTACTAATCAAGAACCTCATATCAATAACATCAATATGGATAAGACATAAAATGAATGAGCTTCCCAAACCAACACTGATCATCATGACGAGGAAGAAGATCCATAGGATGAATACGTTAAGAAAGTCGAGCAAGACCCAAAATTCCAAAAGATCATGGAAAAAATCTTAATGGCTGATAAAGAAAAATAATTTATGCATCTAGCAGCCATGGGAATCAAGTTACCTCAAGAATTTTATATTGATTAACTCAAATTCCCTTAAGAACAAAATCCTATGGATACTCTTGTCAAATAGATTGAAGCATTGCAAACTCAAATTCTTGACATAAAGAAGGAAAAAAAACTCATCTTCAAAGAAATACTCATTAGACACAATTTGTTCTATGCCTTTTGATCTCAATCTTCATATGATGTCATTTCCACCCAACATGGAAATACCAAAATATGACAAGTACACAAGAATGATAGATCCTCAAGATCACATACAAGAGTTTTTTACTCTTAGTATAGAATTTATCCATGATCAGGCATATCTTATGAGGTTATTTCCATGTAGCTTAGGTGGAAAGGTTGTGGAATGGTTTTCTAAATTACCACCTGGGATTAAATATTTTTACGAGCTGGTCAATAAGATCATGCAACAATACTCATACAACATCTAACACCTAGTTATAATGATAGATCTATGCAACACCAAACAATGTGTGGGTGAACCCTTCATCTCATTCTTGCAGAGATGGAGGAGGATGTTTGCGAGATACCCTTGGTTAATCCCTAAAATCAAGATAATGGACATCTTCGTCAACAATCTTGTTTCAGAAATAAATCACTATCTTCAACTTCAATGCATTCCCATGTTTGACAAAATGATTGAGATGGGGATAAAAATTGAAGATACCTTGGTTGAGAGAGGAGAAATTAAACTGTATAAAGATATCAAAAGATCTTATAATAACTCAAATAACAACCAAGATAAATCAAAATACTGGAACACGAATAGAAAAGTAGTAAATGATGGGGTGGTGGATGCACATAATGTAAAATCAAAGCAACCATCATTTAATATCTCTGCTAATGTTTCTGCAAATTCTTCCAATACTACGTCTACCTTGAGAAAGAAAAAAATCACCTTTCACGAATGGTCCCAAATGAAAATTTACACCTCTCAGAGAATCTCTTGAATCAGCATTGTGCAAGCTCATCACTCACAAGGTTATTACTCTACCTGAAGTGAGACCATATGAACCACCAGTCAAACAAAAATAGTGGAATGATGCTCACTATTGAGAATATCATTGGAATAAAGGTCATAAGAAAAATGAGTGTATGAAGCTTAAACATGTACTGCAAGACTTGATTGGTAATGAAGTAATCACAGTGGATGGACAAAAGACGAACAAAGATCATACTACATTTAAAACACCATTACCCAATTATGTGAAAGAAGAATATTCCAAAACCAAAGGAAATAAAGTGAATCATACTTATTCTCATGAAAATACAATCAACATGTTGGATGAACACATTAATGTGATCATCATCAAAGACAAGCAACAAGATGAATCTACTAACGTGGTAACTAGAGGTCAAGCTAAAGTGACATTGAAAGGTGATTCTTCAAAATTACCAACATCATCAAAGCCCACATCAACCAAATAAGCCTCATTATCTTCATCATCTAATTATATTTTGGTTGATAAATTACAAAGAACTCCTGCACAAATATCCATCCTTGAATTACTCAAAATTTCTTCATCACACAAAGAGATTTTGGAAAAGGCCCTGGTTGAAACAACTGTTCCTAGCAATCTAGATGTAGATAAATTTCAAGCCATGGTTGGACACTTGACTACACCAGACAACTTATCATTCTCAGAAGAAGATGATAATGATTTAAATCATCGACATAATCTACCCTTACATATAGAAGTGTTGATCCACAAACACAAAGTGAAACGAGTATTGATAGATGAAGGATCATGCTTGAATATTTGTTCTCTAAGTCTGGTTAAAGCATTGGGATTCTCAAATTAGGATATAAACCCTAAAAAGAGGATAACTATCAAAGCATATGATGATGAGGAGCGCTCATCCAAAGGGTTAGAAATGCTGCCAATCATAGTTGGACCTATTGAAAGAAATGTGGTATTCCAAGTATTAGATCTGAATTTATCATACAACATTCTCTTAGGAAGGCCTTGGATACATGAGATGCAGGCAATACATTCAACCTTTCATCAATGTTTGAAATTTTCCTATAACAAAGAAGATATTACAATCCCAACAGACATAAGTTATTTTTAATCTTGTAACAATGTTCGTTAATCAAGTGAAAGAATGGCCCCACACAATAGAGAGGCTCTAAGTGAACAACAACCAGAAAGTTCAACATCAACCACATTGAGATTATTTGAAAATAAATTGAAATTGCAAGACAACATTATTAGTCAATACAAGATAGATCAACTGCTTTCCATAACATCATTACCACTTTCACCAAGATCACAAGGAAAACCTTCATCATCTGCAATGTCTGCAAAGCCTAAAGCACAAACTATCTATAATGGAACCTTTGTAAGTGAAAAAAATGGTAGAGGAAAATGAGGACAATGACATATTAAGGTGGCTATATAAAGAAATAGAAGAATCTAATCAAGAGGTTAAACATATTCAGATACTGACTCAACCGTGTGGATGTGGCTTTCATATAATGCAACAAAAAGGATACCAAGGACAAGGACCCCTCAGAAAGAATAAAGAAGGTCTTGTAGAGCCCCTTATCATGAATTTCAGGAATCCCAAAGAGAAAACAAGATTAGGGTACAAAGAAGAAGAAAATATCCCACTCATTTGAGATGGTCCAATTTTTTGATCATGAGGATGATGAATTTGAGGAAGAAGCTAAAATTATTCCCTTTTCATATTAACATTGTTACATGTACAAGAAGAAAAACCTAATTACCAAGGAGAACCCTATATTCCCCAGTCATTGAGACATCAAAAAGAACCGGTATTACTACAACAGTCATCTCAAGAGATAACACACCAAATAGAAGAGATGGATGACTCTGGTGAGGAAGTGGATCATGAACCTACTACAAATGAAAAATCATTATCCTTACAAGGAGTAAGCAATACTTTGCATTCAGAAGAAACACCAACATCTCAACTAAACATTCAAGAACTTGAGGTTAGTCTAATTGAATAAGAGGCACCAATGACAATTGCTCAATTTTTGAATAGATCAAAGGATAGTCAAATTGACTCCCATGAATATGAATTTGATGTAGGATATGAGAGTGAACCAAGAAAAAGGAATCCTCATTGGGGGCGGCTAGTAATGATTACCTATATTCTAGATTTACCACATTATGCTGAGACAAGCTCCAATGAATATGAAAGGGACACATTTTTTTGATGCTACAATCGACATTGAAATATATGTGATCCATAAGTACACATTCTGATTCGAAGAGGGACAAATTTTGAGTATAAGAATGTTTGGATTTTATTCAAAAAATATTGATGATGACTCAAGTGAGAGTAGTGAGATCATTTTTTAACTAAGCAATCTCCAAGAAAGTGTTGTTATAGACCTTTTCAATATGGTTGAAAGCTATGAACATAATTTCATCATGACTTTTGGGACATTTTAAACTAACCCTAATGATACCTTAAAACTAGTTCACCCTGAACTTGTTGATTGTACTTTGTTTGAACCTATGGATATACCTATGTTTCCCAATGACCATGCTATAGCTTGTTGCCTTATTAACATGGTAGAACCCTTAACTCATTCCACCAATGAATATAATGTGCAGTTGGTAGTGGAAAATATCAAGTTTTCTAGTCGCATAAGTAAAAATAAAATAAATTAAGGATTTGAGGGTGAAAACCATTTTATGGAAGTCTCAAATTTGAAAAAAGTAAAAATAAAGGATGAATCCAATAGTGAAAACCTCACTGAGGCGCTAGAGGATGGAAAAATTGATAATCTTCCAAAAAAATTTCAGGAATGATCTTTGTTTCTCTTAGAACCTACACACCAATCAATCCGGGTACATAGGAAACACCACAAATCATACACATTTCTTAGTCATTGTCCGCGGGTGAGAAATAAGAGTTCACACAATTCTTCAAAGAGAAAAAGATAAATTTTTCTTGGTCTTACTCTGATATGCCAGGAATAGATCTTGATCTAATCATGCATCATTTGTTCATAGCTCTAGGAGTGAAGCCGGTAAAACAAAAACTCAGGATAATGCATCCTCATATCGCACTCTTAGTTAAAGCAGAACTGGAAAAAATATTGAAAGTAGGATTTAAAAGAGAAATTGCATATGCTAAGTGGATATACTAATATAGTTCTAGTATCTAAACAGACAAGTCCATCAGATTTTGTACAAACTTATGAGATGTAAATAAAGCGTGTCCCAAAGATGATTTTCCACTACCAAATATAGATGTCATTGTGGAGTTTACAAGAAGATATGAGATCGTATTGCTAATGGATGGTTTCTTGGGTTATAACCATATTAAAATTTCTCCTAAGGATCAAGACAAGACATCTTTTACCTATCCTTGGGGTGATTTTTATTGGAATGTAATGCCCTTCAGACTAAAGAATGTTGGGGAAATATATCAAAGAGAGATGACAACAATATTTCATGACATGATGCATAAGAACATGGAGGATGATGTCGATGACACCCTAGGAAAGTCTCACAATAGAAAAGAACATCTAGAAGATTTAGCCAAGATTTTGGACATGATGGAACACTTTAAGCCCAGGTTGAATCCCAAGAAGTGTGCATTCGAGGTTATTTCTAGAAAGCTCTTAGGATACATAGTTTCTGCCAAAGGAATTGAGGTAGATCCTGAAAAGGTAAAAGAAACTATGGAGATGAAACCACCCAAGAATATCAGTCAAGTGTGGTCAAAGGAAAGCTATAGTCAATCCAAAGGTTTATTGCTCAACTAGCTGATAAAGAACAACCATTTAGCAAAATTATGCAAAAAGGAATCACCTACCAATGGGATGAAAAATGTGACATATCATTCAATCAACTCAAACAATATCTAAAAAATTCACTGATTCTAATGACTCCTATACTAGGAAAGCCATTATTTCTATATATCTCTACAAATAACACCTCATTGGGGGAACTCTTAGCACAACAAGATGAAAATGGACAAGAAAGAGCAATATATTACATCAGAAAAATATTGGTACAATACAAACTTAATTACACGGTCATTGAAAAATATTTTCTCACAGTTGTGTTTGCATCACATAAGTTAAGGCATTACATGCTAGTGCATTCAATCAAGTTTGGGGCCAAGATTTATCCTTTAAAATATCTCCTCAACAAAGCAACATTAATAGGGAGATTAGCTAAATGGGTGATGATTCTCAGTGAATTTGACATTGAATATGTGGAAAGAAAAGCCATCAAGGGACAAGTTATCGCAAGCCAGCTAGCTGAAGGACCAGTACCAGGAGAAAGTCCTATAAGAGTGGAATTTCCCAATGCATCAATTTTACTCATCACAAAAATGTATTTTGATGGTTTGTTAACTCAATAAGGATCTAAAGCAGGTATATTGTTCATTTCACCGTAAGTATACACAATACTCAAAGCATACAAAATTATGTTCCCATCTACCAACAATATCGCAGAAATGAAGCATTAGTCAATGGATTGAAAATGATATTAGAATGGAAAATCACTAAATTACATGTCTACGGTGATTCTCAATTCATAATAAATCAAATCAATAACGACTACCAAACTAAGGATGACAAGATAGTACCATACAAAAACATGGTGAATGATATGAAAGAGTACTTCATATGCATAAAATTTGAGTAGATTCCTTGTGCAAACAATCAAGCAGAAGATTCCATGTTCACCTTAACATCCTTGTTACAATTATTAGACAATCAAGCACATTATGAATTCCTGGTGGAACAATTACATTATTCTTCCTATGACTATCCTGACGCTAAACTTATTTTTAAAACTGTGAGTCATGATTCTCCTCGCTATGGACAAATCTTTGACTACCTTAGGTCTAGTACTTTACTTGATAGTTTATCCAAAAACCAAAAATGAAACCTTATTCACCAAGCCTCCAAAAATGTAATCATATTTGATGATTTGTATTGAAGAGGTTTTGATGGTACTTTACTAAGATGCTTAGAACTCAAAGAATCAAACAATGCTTTACAAGCAGTCCACGAAGGTATTTGTGGATCACATTCAAATGACCTTACTCTAGCTAAGAAACTCTTATATATTGGATATTATTATCCCACAATGGAGAAAGATGCCATCAAATTCACGAAATCATACAAGAAATGCCAAATCCATGGTAATCTCACACATGTTCAGGTAAGAGAATTATTACCCTTCATTACACATCAGCCTTTTTAGCAGTGGTCCTTTGATTTGATTGGTCAAATTTATCCATCTTCCAATGGACATAAGTTCATTATTACATCAAAAAAATAATTTACGAAGTGGGTTGAAGGTATACCACTGATCACCGCCACATGAAAACAAATCTCAATGTTTATCCTTAACTATGTTATCTGTAGATATGGTATTCCCTCAGCAATAGTGATAGATAATGACAAAACAGTTCAAGAACAAAGATGTAACAGAACTCTGTGACTAGTTTCATATTACTCAACACTTCTCTTCTATCTATTACCCTCAGGGAAATGATCAAGATGAGGCCAACAAAAAAAACATTTTGAAAATTCTAATACACATAATTAATGACTGGAAAAGACTGGAATGTATAGATAAATCCTACTTTATGGGCCTATCACACAAGTATTAGAACACCAACGAGAGTTACTCCCCATTCTCTGGTTTATCATGCAGAAGTAGTTCTACGTATTGAAGTAGAAATACTATCTTTAAGAGTGACACTACGAGGGTTAATCACAGATGAAGACTACATAATCTCCATGTTACAAGAACTAGAATTGCTCACTGAAAGGTTTCAAGAAGCTTTTGACCATATACAAGGCTATCAAATGAGAATGGAAAAATGATACAACAAGAAGGTCAAACCTCAAGAGTTTCAAGTGGGAGATCTTGTACTCAGATAAAACCCAAGAACACAACAATGTTAGGAAAAGAAAAGCAAATTTGAACCAAACTGCTTAGGACCTTTTATCATTACGGAAGCATTTGGGTCCGAGGATTATCAGTTGGCTACAATAGAAGGAGATGTATTTCCCGATCCAATCACTTCTATTCATTTGAAATGATTCTATGCATAAATCATCCTAAACAACAACTGTACAGGGGGAAAAGTCCTGAAGAAATCAAAAAAAAATGTGAAAATTGAGCCTAAAAAAATCCTAAAAAGCAGAAAAGCACTGAAAAAATGGTTGTCCCGATGAAAAATTGGAAAACAAGTGCTTGGGCAACATAAATAAAAAATAAAAAAATGAAAAAGGTACAAAAAAATCTAAAACAAAAAAAAAAGTATCTTGGTGAAAACTTGGCAAACACGCACCTTGGGAGCCAAAATAGCAATTTCCACAAGTGGTGAAAACCTGGTAAATAAGCAATATTTGTAAGCTAGATTATCCATCTATCAACACTCTATTTAAACCTTCAACATGTAGTGATTTTCTCTTTGCTCACGAACCAAAGCTTTTTTTTTGCTAGGTCCATCGCTAGTCACCATGGCTTGAAGTCAGGTCTCATCTCTATAAGCAGGATAGTCTATTAAGACTGGGGGAAATTCCTCATCACTGATCAAACAAAGGTGTTTCTCAACACAAACAAACAAACAACATTTTTTTTCCATATCATTCATCAAACAAAAGTGTTTATAAACACTCATCTTTTTATCAATTGATCCAATGTCACAATATCATCAATCAAAAGACACAATCATTCACAACTGCCAACTGGTATGATATGATTGCAAGGGTTCTGTCTTCTGTGTAACTTAGTGATGTCCTATGTACTAGAGAAACAAGGAAGAAGTTAAGATATTTTCTTTGATTTCTGCTTGTTCATATTGGTTTTCACTTAGCATACCTCCTGAGTGATTCAATGATGCCCAAGTACTAGAAGAACAAGAACAGATGCATGATATTCTTATTTGATTTCTTCTTGTGGAATATATCCCAACAAGGTCCTCTGAGAAGATATTTGAGGAGGTATATGATGAAAAAAATGTAATCCATCATATTGCTACATGAAAGGCTCAGATTCTGAGGCCTCAACAAATATCTGTATCAGAGAGAAAGTAGAATATTTTCCTTGTCTATTTAGCTGATTGATTGATGATTATAATATTTCTTGAGAAATTTCATGAGTCATTGTACTACAAGATCAAGGACAAAATGTGATATTTTCTTTGTTTGTTGCTTGTGGGGTGTTCTATTCCAATGAAGTTGAAGAACAACTAATTTTGGTGTCTCTGATAAGGGCCTCCACATTAAGTTGGAAAAGCTTCACATATCTCAACTCTAACTATTTGAACCCTTGATGGAGGTTAGAAGAATTATTCCTTGTCTTTTTTATGAAAACTGATACTCATGACATCCTAGTCTATTATATCTTGATGCTAGTATCACATTGCAATATAAAATATGAAGATGTCAGTATTCATATCCTTATGGTCAAAACAAATACCAATGAGGGTTGTATTTATTTTCACATGCAATATAAGCAGTATTCATATTATCATGGTTGACTGTAGGCTAGTGATGACTGTACGTGCTTCAAAATCTGAGAAAGATGATATTCATATTGACATGGTCAACTGTGTACCAATGTCGGTTGTATTAAATTCCAAATAAAAGCTGGATGATGAATTTAGCACAATGTAAAGAAAAATATAAAATTTGCATATCATCGTAGGTTTTTCATTCATTTCATAAGAGCTGATATCTCAAACAATACACGGAGGGAAAATATGATTTACATCCACATGATAAACATAATATCTCTAACTATGATTGAGTATTTTATTCATTGACACAAAAATAGCACCTCCATAACATGTTAGTTTCCTGCATAATATCATAAAAGAACATCTATCCATATATCCATTCATATATCATCAGTATATATCAAAATAAGAAAAGAAGTAACATTGCATCGTCAAAACATTCACATTCACATAAGCAAAAATAATGCATCCATAAAACATGTGCACATCCATCATGATAGAAAGCATCACATAATATCATAGGAACATCAACACTGCATCTCATATATAATCATAACATGTCAATGATAAAGATACAATGAGATCAAAACAAGAGCATATATCATAAACTGTCATGTATCAATAAAGAGGTCCTCATAAACATCAAATATAATCAGAGGAATATCATAAAGTACATCATGATAAAAATACATCAAGTCTCTAAGATATGCCCATATAAAAACAATGAGGCAAATCAAGCCTGACTGCCTATATTAGGCCTGGGTTGACCTTCTTGGGGAGCATCAGCTGGAGGAGATCAAGGTGGTACATCTGACTATGTAGGCTGCTAAGAATATGGTGGTGCACATGTAATAGGATCATGAACAACCCCAAAATACAAAGCCTGGTAATATGAAGATCTACCTCTATCATATCCTACATTAGATAATGTTATATCTCTCTCTCCAAAACTACTTTATCTTGATTAGCTCTCAACATGTCCATCTATGCATCATGCACAATGAGTTGAGTATGTAACTAACTCCTCTCTCTGTGTAGCCAAGAAATAGTGGATGCATTCTCCTATAGCTCCCTGAGGAGGACCCTGTACACCTCTCTATGGAAGAGGAACCTGTATACCTAAAGGACCATGTACACCTCTCCATGGAGGATGAAGCAGTATACCTTAAGAACCTTCCCGTGTACCTCTCTAAGGAGTAGGACTCTATGAAACAGTAGGCACCTATGAAGCAGAAGGCACATGTGAAGAAGAAGGAACCTATGATGAAGTAGGTCAATGTGGCTGTGATGAAATAGGATGTGAAGGATCTATATGAGAAGGAGATGATGGTGGAATAATCCTTAACCTAACTCTCCTCTTCTCACCACTACCACCACTACTACCACTACCATCTCCACCACCCCTAGTAGAACCTCCACCAATAGCTCCCAGGGTACCACCCTCACCTTTTCTATGATCTCCTCTACCTCCTCTATCTCCTCTACCACCATAAACTCCACCCCTCCCTACTCCCCTAGTAGCTATTTCTCTCCCTGCTCTGCCTTTCCTCCCAGCAACACCACCAAAGCCATCATCCCCATTGTCATCATCACCTGAATCCACCAAAGAAGACACTACCTCATCAGGAAGAGATAGTCATGGAAAGGGATGTTGTGAAAAGTACTAAAAATAATCTTGTGTCATCCCAACACCAATAATATATAGAGCATAATCCCACTGAACAATAACTAATTGTTGATAATCCTACACCGCTATCTCATAACTTAGTCTGGGTCCCCACTGAGGCTCCTCATCCCTAGTCCATGCATAAGTTGCAACACTCTATGGCATCAGTTGAGCTATAGCAAAGTGACGTAGTAGATAGGTAACTATATATCGCTCTATAATATGTGGATTCTAACCAATCAAATATCTCTCTGTGCAAACAAAAGGTATCTCCAGAACATCACTGCTCCACTCCTCATAGTCCAAATACAACCTCCAAAAACTCCAGTAAGATCATCTAGAGATCTATGCCAATAGGAAAGGTCACCTCATCATGGCTACACAATATCACCACCATACATGTATACATAGGTCTCTCCTCATGTGAGATCTGTCAACTACTAGAAAAGTGACTGGGATATGCTCCCAAGCCCAGATCTATAACAAAACAAGGCCCACATACATAGATTTGTCATATTGATACACAACCTGATGCATATCATGGTACAGGTGGGAAATAAAATAGGTACCCCATGCCATTTGATGAGGATGCTGCAACAAATCTTCTAATACTCTGCTCTATCCAATAGAATATCCTTGTGCACTATAGTTTGGTACTAAAAATCCACTAATCAATCCCGCAAGAACTAAAGGGAGTGTTGCATACTATGTCACCATATCCTCCCAAGTGGTGTGTCGACCAAGAATCCTA
Source organism: Thuja plicata (assembly GCA_018584345.1). NCBI lineage: Eukaryota > Viridiplantae > Streptophyta > Pinopsida > Cupressales > Cupressaceae > Thuja > Thuja plicata. The sequence goes on along the minus strand of MU223106.1, from coordinate 107,154 downwards.
GGATCATCAAACACACATCTCACTGCCTCAACATAGGCTTGACCAATGGAATCATAGTAAACTAAGTCACCCATCACAGGTATATACAAAATCTTATGTACATCCTCAGGTGTGATAGCGATCTCGCCGGTGGGAAAGTGAAAGGTGTTATTATTCGAGTGTCACCTCTCAATAAGAGAAGTCACATAACTCTATTAATCCTATACTCAGACATATCTAGGAGATGACCAAATCCACATCGACGTATCACACAGTTCTCCTCATCAGACAAGATACCATTCAATGAAAATACTTGTGGGTATGGCCCACGCATAATCAATGTACCTCTATCAACCTACAAAAAAGAAAAAAATGGGCACACAATTAGTCACACAAGACAAGGTTTTCCAACAAACAAAGGGTATTACATATTCATAATAGTGACATAGACAATGGGGATGACATTAACATCAATATAAGAATCTGAAGAATCTGAGAAATGGAGAAAATAATTGAAATTGAGGGTACACTGTCTACCAGAGCTAAAGAAACCATAAACAATAGTTTAATAACTGGAAATGATGTTTCACATAGAAAATGAAGGAATAAATACTAAAGATGACTAATTCACCCATAAATGATGGTTTTGTCATGCCCGAAACTAGGGCAACACATACAGACAAATTTTTTCTTTTTAAACACAAGTACATACAACTAACAATGGATGTGTTGAGGAAAGGTGATAACATGGTGAAGTTAGTCTTCGAGTTGCAAGGTATACTCATAGATTGAATTAGGGTTGTGCCACATACAGATGTAGAGTTGGAGCATCAACTTGTTACACGGGTTACATGAACTCTTGGGCCAAGTTGAATTAACTATGGTGTTATGTTTAACCACGTGTAATATCATGATAGTAATTTAATTGTTAAGAACATATGTTGAATTAGGTTGACCTAGCAATTAATTTAATACTTAACCTAGATTACAAATTTATCCATTTAAATCTAGTACTAATTCCCTTTCAACCTTAGATACTTACGACATTTAAAGTAACCTTTAGACATGATCCTCGATCAATCAAGTTTACTAAACAAAAACCATTTCCACCCTAAAACATTTGAAAGTCAATAATTAACCCTATCTACATAACATCTATAAACAACCCTAATATACTATTTCACACACATTAGTTAAATAAATAAAAGAGAACTAAATTAATTACAAGAATTAACATGTATAACCTTTCTTAACTATCCTTGGACCCACTTAAACATATATATTAAAATATCCACTAATATAAAGATTAATTAAATTCTACTCACCTTGTAAAAAAAAAAACATACATGAAACATTTACCATTTTTCATAATTAAAATTTAATAACAAACTCACTATACAAAAAAAAAACTACTAACTAAAATCTAATAATCAACATCTAATCTAATTTCTAACCTACAAATATCAATTTTAATTAAGTTCTCCCCTTTAAAAAAGAACACATGCAACCATAGTTCATTAATCCTTTAATAGAAAATTAAAATAACCTCTAATAGAAAGTTAAATTAAACACTAACTATACACTAGAATACAATTAAAATTTTAAACAATCTTAAACTAACCTAATTTACTAATATTAATGATCTATTTTAAATAATTAACCATTGGATAAAATAGACTATAATTTTAAAAAGTTGATACAATACTAATTAAATATGAACATGTTAATAAATCTATTAATTACTAATCCTTAATCAACTAATCTAACTAACCCTACTAATCTAAACCTATTTACCTACCAACCTACTTATCCACTATCCCATCACCCCTCCCTTGCCCCTTGTCCCACATGCCAAGTGGGAGAGGTGACAAGACACATAAGACAAGGCTGCATAGGGTTTTGAATTCCTCTAAGGAGAGGAGTGCAGGACAAGTTTTGGGGGCCCACCAACTATCTTGTCTCAATCCCATGCAAGGGAATTCAAATAAAAAGGAAAAGCAAGGACAAGGATTAATTTCACATGGCTTGGGAAGGGTGGTGCTAAACCCAAGGAGTAGGCTTCAGCTCTTTTTTTTTGTTTAATGTGACCTTGCCACCACATACTTGTGCCAGTTTATAGGAAGGGGAGCGTTATATAAGTTATGTGATGTAATCTTTTATTAATTTAGAATTTAGTTTTTTTTTTAACAACTGGGTTAGGTTAGGGAGTTAGAATACTAACTCTAATTAGTAAGAGCATCTTGAAAAGGGAATATTCTCTGTGGCAAAAAGAATTATTTTCCTTCCCATACAAATTTTAGAGAGTATTTTTGCTCTAAAAATCTGGGAATTGTCATTGATATTATTTGGTTTTAGCTTCTATCATATTGATAATATTGATTTTATTATTGGAGTAGTTAATTGTATGCATTTAAACTATTTTATTAGTGAAATACACTAAGTGAACTATGAATTGAATATTAGTATTAGTTGATTTTTACATTAATATACTAACTTATTTGATTTACTATTGTTATCAAGTTTATCTTTCCTTCTCAAGAATTGGGGTTGCAATAAAGATTTTAAGGTAGAGTATTGAACCTATTGAAATAGAATATAGATTTCCAAAGAAAGAATGAAGTATTTTTAACTTGAAAACTTACACTCAAATACATTATAGAGATTACAAGATTCATAATTCTGTAAGATTTTATATGCTATGAAAAACTATTACATTGCCTTTTTTCTCAATGTTGGATATCATTCTACCATAAAAGATTAACTTCATTATTCGAAAGAATAGAATACAATAGACATTAAACTAAAGACTCTTCATTTACATTATGGTAATCTTTCAAAATACAACTACACATCTTCAAGATGGAAGATCTATACAATTAATGGTTAGCATACAATGTTTCTTCCTTTAATGAAGCTATTACATAATGAATAAGATATCTTCACATCTTACTTGATAAAGCTTTCAATATAAACATTACAACACTCAACAAGAAATGAATTTCAATACAAAATGAGTAACCATGCAACATTAAAGTTGCTCTCACACAACTATACCAAAATAAAAATTTATCCCAAGCTTTTTTCACAATCATCTTGACTTCAAAATCTACAAATATATGAGGAGAACCATGGGAAGCTCACCTCCCATCCTAGGTCTCAAGGAGACCACCCCTGAGCTAGGAGAATCAATAGCCAATAGGTGACAATCACACATCCACACACATGAATACAACAACAAAGAACACCCTCCTAAGGCTTGCACAAATGGATTCACCATCAACTCATAAAAATGGGTGAAGGTGGATTTTCATGTAGAATAATACCAAAATAATACATTCAAATAACATGCCTCTTTAAGGCTAAAACCACATACATATTTCCATCCAATCTTCTTCTTATCTCCCCTAAAATTAGGATCAAATACAATGGCATGCAAGGGCCCATACACCTTGCATTTTTTTGCCTTTTCTCTTCGTGAGAAGAGACTCTACACTATCATGGAATCCAACTAACTCCTTCCCCCATACATGGCCACTTCTTCCCTATCCAAGGGTGAGTAATGCCATCACACCCTTCACAAAACTCCCATATTCAAAACAAAAATAAAATCATAAGCAATAATTCAAACCCAAAATCTCATTCCCTTACATAAAAACAATACAAATACATTTTACATATGCAAGAGAATGAAAAGAAACATACAAATCTACTTGCAACAAAATAAAGAACTTTCATGGCAATGGAGACCAACCTTCACAATGTGTTATGGCAAAATGAATTTTTAGAAGAGCCCAATCCCTTATGATTTCTCCATCCAAACCCTAATGTCTCTAAAATTAGAGAGTGGGTGAACACCCACTAACTCTACCAAGGGTCTCTAAAAATACCTCCAACTTCTAACCACCCACCAACATTAAATTTAGACTTGACCCTAAAGTCCTTTGACTTTTCCTTGTCCCCTATCATAAATGCCATATTGGAAAGGAATGTGGGTTTGGGTAAAAGGTCAAGACTTACTCCATTTTTGAAGCATGTGGAAAATGGGTCATAAAATAGGTCACCAAGGCCACTAGGGGATTCTAGATGTGTTAAAAACATTCCTGACCCATACCCCTAGCACTAAGGTACTAAGATTTTGCTAAATTTGACCCTTAGGACCTCTTTTAGGCCTCTAGAAGTGGCTAGAAAAGAATTAAATCTAAATGATCAAATTGGTGGAACTTGCAAGTATCTCCAACAAGGGATTTAATTAGGTTCCTAATGAATCAGTTAGGCTTAGGTTTTACATTGCCAACCTTAGTAGATATGTCATTACATAAACACATAATGAGTGTCAAGTGACACTATAAAATGACATAATACATCATTGACATGTCACTAATTACATAATGAAAACACCTAATACATACATACAATTTTACTGTCACGAATAAAATCACTTAACAATGAGGTTTGAACCTCTTCATTAGGTTCAACCTTGGCTTTACAGATTGCACATATGGTTGGTTATTGATTCTCTGACTGATTCCATGGTTCTCTTTCCTACACACTAAAATCGAGCATCAGTAGTCCAAGATAATAAAATCACATAAAATATACATCATACTTAGCAACATTAATCAATAAGAAGAATTAAATTCCTAATTACAATTTTCATACAGAAATGTTTAAAACATAATAATTCCATAATCATCATGACATAACATCCATGAAATAATCAAGTCTAATCATGATTCAATCTTCTCATTAATTCACATATCTAAACATGTATAATAAAAATCAACCACATGTTCTAGGTCTAATCCATATCAGAATTTAATCCATACAATATAATCATCATCATAAACATAATATCTCAAGTCTCTGTCAAGATAATCAAAAAGTGTATCAATGTATCAAAATATAAGGTATCAAAGTGTGAATGAACAATAATGCTATGATGGGTCGGGGTGAGGCCTCACATCCTCCCCCCTAGGCATGAACTTCCTCCTAGAGTTCATAAAAAAGGTATGGGTATTGTGATCTCATCTATGCTGCATCCTCCCATGAAGCTGTGACCTCATCATAACAATCCCACTGGACCCTAACCTGGTCCAACTCTTAGCCTCGAAGTGAAAGTGTTCATCAAGCTATAATACAAATGGGCTCTAGTGCTATTTGTTCATCTGACTGCACCTGCAAGGCATCCCAATCTATAATGTGAGACATCATAAATATATTTCTGTAACATAGATACATGAAACACATTGTGGATGCGTAACAGGCTGGGTGGCAAGGCTAGATAGTAGGCAACTAGTCCTATCCTCTCCAATATTTCTAAAGGTCCAACAAAGCGAGGTTCTAACTTAGAGCCCTTTCCAAAATGGTTTGGACTATTATGTGGGCACACTCTCAAGAAGACCCTATCTCCAACCATATACTCACGATCAACCCGCTTTGCATCTGCATACTTCTTTTGTCGATCTTGAGCCTCTCTAAGATTTTGTTTAATCAAGACTACCTACTGCTCCATATCCTTGACCAACTGGGGTCCAATAGATACTCTATCCTTGATCTTGTCCCAACTCAGTGTTGTCCTACATGGTCTACTTTACAAGGCCTGGTATGGCGACATACCTATAGAAGAATGATGCCCATTATTATAGGCAAACTCAACCAGATGTAGGTATTCCTCCCACTTGACCTGATGGTCCATCACATACATATGTAACATATCCTCTAACACCTGGTTAACCCTCTCTATTTGTCCATCTATTTGAGGGTGATATGCCACACTAAAATTTAGTCTAGTGCCCAACGCTGCTTGTAACTCTCTCCAAAAAGTTGATGCGAACAAGGAGTCTCTATCAGAGATGATCTTACGGGGAATGCCATGAAGCCTGATAATATCTTGCAAAAAGACTTGAGCTATGTCTCATGCTGTGAATGTAGTATGCACAGGTGAGAAGTGGGAAACCTTGGTCAACATTTCAACTATCACCAAGATGGCATCATGGTGGTGAGAAGACATAGGGAAACCAACAATGAAGACCATAGATATAGTATCCCACTTCCACTCAACAATATCATGTGGCTGCAGGAGCCCACCTGGATGACTGTGCTCTACCTTCACTCTCTGGCACTCTAGACATCTAGCAACTATGCTGGAAATTTTCAATCTCATGCCCAGCCAATGATACAACTATCTCAAATCGGTATGCAAATTCTTAACTCTCAGATGAGCTGCATAAGGTGCTCTGTGAGCCTCAATCACAATAAACTCTCACAAGTCACCTATAGAAGGTACATAGATGCATCCCCTATGATGTAGAATTCCATTGGACTCTAAAGAATACTTTGCAAATCTCTCCTCAAGGGGTCCCTAAGAATGGATAAATTGACAAACCTCCACATATAATCCATCCTCTGGCAAGTGATGCAAAATGTGCTCCCTCAAATCTGTACTAGAAGTCATAGATGAGAGCTCGTGTCGCCTCCTACTCAAGGCATCTGCGACTACATTCTCCTTCCCTTTGATGTAATGAACATCAAAATCATACTCACATAAAATCTCCATCCATTTCCTCTGCCTAGCATTAAGATTGGGCTATGTAAAGATATACTGTAGGCTCTGGTGATCTGAATGAAGCTCAAATTGGTGACCTAGAAGGAAGTGTCACCATCTCACTAAGGCATGAAACACCACTGCGAGTTCTAGGTCATGAGTAGGATAATTAAGCTTGTGAGTCTTTAGCTTCCTATAGTCAAAAGCTATAGGATGACCCTCCTGCATAAAGAATGCTCCAAAACCATCTAATGAAGCATCTATACATACAACAAAATTTGTCGAAGGATCTAGCACTGCTAAAATTGGTGCACTAGTGAGGGCTCTCTTGAGCTCCTGGAAAGCTCTTTCACACTTCTCTATCCATTCATACATATTCCCCTTTCTCTAAAGGTAAGTGATGGGATGAGATATTCTAGAAAATCCTACCATGAAGCGTCTGTAATATCCTGTTAAGCCCATAAAACTTTTGACCTCAGTGACACTGGTGGGTGCTGGCCAATCCATAATGGCTCTAATCTTCGATGGGTCTATAGAGATCCCATCGCCAAATATAACATGACCAAGATAATACACCTTGGGTCTAAGGAAGGCACAATTTGACAAGCTACCATATAACTGATTCTCTCTCAAATGCTACAGAACCTATCTCAGATGCTCCTCATGCTCCTCCTCATTGCAAGAATATATCAAAATGTCATCAAGGAACAACACCACAAATTTATCCAAGAATGTATGAAATAATCCATTCATGAGGCTCATGAACACAACTGGAGCATTTGTGAGGCCAAATGACACTACTATGAACTCATAGTGACCATACCTCATGGGAAAAGCAGTCTTGTGGATATCACTTTCCACAATCTATAACTAATGGTACCCCGACTTCAGATCTATCTTTGAGAACACTCAGGCACCCTGCAATTGATCAAACAAATCATCAATCTTGGGGAGTGGGTATCAGTTCTTAATTGTTACTTTATTCAACTGCCGATAATAAATGTACAATCTAAGTGATCCATCCTTTTTCTTCACAAAAATTACTAGTGCACCCCAAGATGATACACTAGGTTAGATATGCCCTTTCTCCAAGAGCTCTTCTAACTGAATCTAGAGCTCATTAAGCTCATGTGTAGTCATCCTATAAGGTACTCTAGATACATGCTTGAATCCTAGTACAAGGTCTATGTGAAAATCAACTACCCTAGGTGGAGGCATACCAGGTAGTTCGGTAGGAAATACATCTACAAACTCCTGAAGAATAGGATAATCCTCGAGCGAAGGCTCCCGCTATGAATCCTCCTCTCTATCACTAATAGTGATGGAAAATAATTAACATCCCTTCTACATGCATCACCTAAGCTGCACAGCGGAATTCATGAGAAGGGATATAGGTCTTTGTACCCTAAATATCACCATAGAAGTATTGTGATCATCAACACAATCAACCCTCTTTTGATGACAATCCATCTTGGCGCTATGGGCATATAGCCAATCCATGCCAAGGAATACATCATAAGAACCTAGAGGGGTAATACGCTTGATTTTTCATCATGATTAAGTCTCCAATCTGAATCTGGCAACTGCTAACTAAGGAACTAACATACACTCTAGCTCCTGAAGCTAACTCGACCTCCCAACCGACATCCTGTCTAACTTCCACCAGTCCACAATGCTCCACTACATAGGGAGATATAAAGGAGTCTATGGCTCCTAAATCAAACAAGATAGAAACACTGATACCTTGAATCATACTTGTTGCCTCTATGATCGTGGCCTGGTGCTCAGCCTAGCGGTTATCAACCGCTGTAAAAACTTTATGGGATCTACCCATATCTCCAACTATAGGCTCTGAGGTAGCCCCTCTCTAACCACTGGCTGACTGTCCTTATGGGAACTCTTTCACTATATAACCCATACCATCGTAACTGTAACATGGCCCTTGGGCCTGAATCTGAACTCCCTATGATCTAGACTGATGTGGTCCTCCGGTCCTACTAGAACCATTGTAACTACCCCTAGAGGATTTTTGAGTCCTAGTCGACTATGCCTGAGGGGTCTATGTCCTCTGATCATGTCTAGGACCATGAGACTACCACTGTTTGGGCTTAGAGCCCTGATAACCCTTTGAAGGCCTTTGTCTAGAATCCTGTTGAGATCTCTGCTACTGAGATTGTTGACCCTTAATGGATCCTACTAAGTGATTCTATTTTCCCTTCCAAGGGGGTCTCTATTGTCCCAACTACTGGGAAGAGGGGTTTTGGTGCTGAGACTGATTCGGGGACTCCTGTCTAGTATGGATGTCCTTGGCTACAAGTGTCATCTCAACTGTCTCTCTGAATGTGGTAGGAAAGGCTAGGCATACTATGCTATGAAGAGACATATTAAGTCCCTTAATGAAATGGTGGATACGTAGTTTCTCATCCTTCATGTAATAAACATAGGGAAGGAGCTCGAGAAATTGACTCTCATTTGGGCCACTCTGAGGCCTCTCTGCTGGAGATCATGGAACTCCTCTATCTATCTCTGTCTGAAATTTCATGAGAGATACCTCTCTCAAAATTAGGTTACAAAAAACTCCCAAGTGAGTGTGTCAATACTCAATCCACCTATGGACACCTCCTACTCCCACCCAGTGGAGGCCTTCTCTCATAGGAGGTGGACTGCAAGTCATGCCTTTAGATTACTCCCATAAGGGCGTAATCCAAAACACTGCTGTAAACTTTGTAACCAGGCCTCTGCTACTGACCCGTCAGTGGATCCCAAAAAAAAGGGTGGCTGGAGTCACAATAACTCTTGGATCTCATCTCCAACATATCTAGGGGGTCTCTCTCTAGCACGTATCTCATGCTCGCATGGTATTACAACCCAATGAACTGACTCACCCTCATGATCACAATGACCCTCAACATACCTGGGTGGGGGACTCCTACTTCTCTCTCTGCTAATTTCTCTATCATCTTCTGAAATATGTGCTTCCCTTTCAGGAATCTACTGCTGAACTATGGGTGGTAGCCTCTACTGAATCAACCCAATCAAATTTTGTAGAACATCTAAAATATCCTGGTTAGGGTTTTGAGGTGGTGGAGGTGGTGGATCCTCCTGTTCTGCCCCAAAATGTGCAGCTCTACGACCTCTACCTCATTGGGAAAATCGTGTGATGGCAGACATCCTACACAATAATTTAAGTTTAAATGAGTTGAACCGTAATGGGTTAGGTTCCTAGTGTCGAAACTTGGCTCTGATACCAAAATGTCATGCCCAAAACTAGGGCAAAACACACAGACAATTTTTTTTTTTAAACACAAGTACATACAACTAACAGTGGATGTGTTGAGGAAAGGTGGTAGCATGGTGAAGTTAGTCTTTGAGTTGCAAGGTATATTCATAGATTGAATTAGGGTTGCGCCACATACAAATGCAAATTTGGAGCATCAACTTGTTACACAGGTTACATGAACTCTTGGGTCAGGTTGAATTAACTATGGTTTTATGTTTAACCACATGTAGTATCATGATAGTAATTTAATTGTTAAGAACATATGTTGAATTAGGTTGACCTAGCAATTCCTTTAATAATTAACCTAGATTATAACTTTATCCATTTAAATCTAGTACTAATTCCCTTTCAACCTTAGCTACTTACGACATTTAAAGTAACCTTTAGACATGATCCTCAGTCAATCAAGTTTACTAAACAAAAACCATTTCCACCCTAAAACATTTGAAAGTTAGTAATTAACCCTATCTACATAACATCTATAAAAAACCCCGATATACTATTTCACACACATTAGTTAAATAAATAAAAGAGAACTAAATTAATTACAAGAATTAATATGTATAACCTTTCTTAACTATCCTTGGACCCACTTAAACATATATATTAAAATATCCACTAATATAAAGACTAATTAAATTCTACCCCCCTTCTTTTTAAAAAAAAATATACATGAAACATTTACCATTTATCATAATTAAAATTTAATAACAAACTCACTATACAAAAAAAAATACTAATTAAAATCTAATAATCAACATCTAATCTAATTCCTAACCTACAAATATCAATTTTAATTAAGTTCTCCCCTTTAAAAAAGAACACATGCAACCATAGTCCATTAATCCCCTATTAGAAAATTAAAATAACCTCTAATAGAAAGTTAAATTAAACACTAACTATACACTAGAATACCAATTAAAATCTTAAACAATCTTAAACTAACCTAACTTACTAATATTAATGATCCATTTAAATAAATTAACTATTGGATAAAATAGACTATAATTTTAAAAATTTGATACAATACTAATTAAATTTGAACATGTTAATAAATCTATTAATTACTAATCCCTAATACACTAATCTAACTAACCCCACTAATCTAAACCTATTTACCTACCAACCTACTTATCCCCTATCCCATCACCCCTCCCTTCCCCCTTGGCCCACGTGCCAAGTGGGAGAGGTGACAAGACACATAAGACAAGGCTGCATAGGGTTTCGAATTCCTCTAAGGAGAGGAGTGCAGGACAAGTTTTGGGGGCCCACCAACTATCTTGCCTCAATCCCATGCAAGGGAATTTGAATGGCAAGAAAAAGAAAGGACAAGGATTAATTTCACATGGCTTGGGGAGGGTGGTGCTAAACCCAAGGAGTAGGCTTCAGCTCTTTTTTTTATATTTAATGTGACCTCTACCACCACATACCTGCACCCATTTATGGGAAGGGGAGTGTTATATAAGTTATGTGATGTAATATTTTATTAATTTACAATTTTTTTTTTTTTTTAACAACTGGGTTAGGTTAGGGAGTTAGAATACTAACTCTAATTAGTAAGAGTATCTTGGGAAGGGAATATTCTCTGTGGCAAAGAGAATTATTTCCCTTCCCATACAAATTCCAGAGAGCATTTTTGCTCTAAAAATTTAGGAAGTTTCATTGATATTATTTGGTTTTAGCTTCTATCATATTGATAATATTGATTTTATTATTGGAGTAGTTAAATGTATGCATTTGAACTATTTTATTAGTATAATACACTAAGTGAACTATGAATTGAATATTAGTATTAGTTGATTTTTACATTAATATACTAACTTGTTTGATTTACTTTTGTTATCAAGTTTATCTTTCATTCTCAAGAATTGGGGTTGCAATAAAGATTTTAAGGTAGAGTATTGAACCTATTAAAATACAATATAGATTTCCAAAGAAAGAATGAAGTGTTTTTAACTTAAAAACTTAGAATCAAATACATTATAGAGATTACAAGATTCATAATTCCGCAAGATTTTATATGCTATGAAAAACTATTACAATGCCTTTCTTCTAAATATTGGATATCATTCTACCATGAAAGATTAACTTCATTATTCTAAAGAGTAGAATACAATAGGCATGAAACTAAAGACTCTTTATTTATATTATGGTAATCTTTCAAGATACAACTACACATCTTCAAGATGAAAGATCTATACAATCAATAGATAGCATACAATGTTTCTTCCTTTAATGAAGCTATTACATAATGAATAAGAGCTCTTCGCATGCTACTTAATAAAGCTTTCAACATGAACATTACAACACTCAAAAAGAAATGAATCTCAATACAAAAGGAGTAACCATGCAACATTAAAGTTTCTCTCACACAACTACACCAAAATAGAGATTTCTCCCAAGCTTTTTTCACAATCATCTTGACTTCAAAACCTGTAAATACATGAGAAGAACCATGGGAAGCTCATCTCTCATCTTAAGTCTCAAGAAGGTCACCCCCAAGCTAGGAGAATCAGTAGCCAACGGGTGACAATCACACATCCACATACATGAATACAACAACAAAGAACACCCTCCCAAGGCTTGCACAAATAGATTCACCATCAACCCATAACAAGGGGTGAAGGTGGATTTTTATGTAGGATAATGCCAAAATAATACATTCAAATAACATGCCTCTTTAAGGCTAAAACCACATACATCTTTCCATCCAATCTTCTCCTTATCTCCCCCAAAATTAGGATCAAATACAATGGCATGCAAGGGCCCATACACCTTGCATTTTTTTTTCACTTTTCTCTCCATAAGAAGAGACTCTACACTATCATAGAATCCAACTAACCCCTTCTCCCATACATGGCCACTTCTTTCCTATCCAAGGGTGAGTAATGCCATCACACCCTTCACAAAACTCCCATATTCAAAACAAAGATAAAACCATAAGCAAGAATTCAAACCCAAAATCTCATTCCCTTACATAACAATAATACAAATACATTTCAAATATGCAAGAGAATGAAAAGAAACATAAAAATCTACTTGCAACAAAAAAAAGCACTTTCATGGCAATGGAGACCAACTTTCACAATGTGTTATGGCAAATGAATTTTGAGAAGAGCCCAATCCCTTATGCTTTCTCCATCCAAACCCTAATTTATCTAAAAGTAGAGAGTGGGTGAACACCCACTAACTCTACCAAGGGTCTCTAAAAAGACCTCCAACTTCTACCCACCCTCCAACATTAAATTTAGACTTGACCCTAAAGTCCTTTGGCTTTTCCTTGTCCCCTATCATAAATGCCAGATTTGAAAGGAGTGTGGGTTTGGGTAAAAGGTCAAGACTTACTTAATTTTCAAAGCATGTGGAAAATGGGTCATAAAATAGGTCACCAAGGCCACTAGGGGATTCTAGATGTGTTAAAAATATTCTTGACCCATACCCCTATCACTAAGGTACTAGGATTTTGCTAAATTTGACCCTTAGGACATTTTTTTGGCCTCTAGAAGTGGCTAGAAAAGAATTAAATCTAAATGATCAAATTGGTGGAACTTGCAAGTATCTCCAACAAGGGATTTAATTAGGTTCCTAATGAATCAGTTAGGCTTAGGTTCACATTGCCAACCTTAGTAGACATGTCAGTACATAAACACATAATGAGTGTCAAGTGACGCTATAAAATGACATAATACAACATTGACATGTCACTAATTACACAATGAAAACACCTAATACATACATACAATTTTACGGTCACGAATAAAATCACTTAACAACAAGGTTTGAACCTCTTCATTAGGTTCAACCTTGGCTTTACAGATTGCACATATGGTTGGTTACTGATTCTCTAACTGATTCCATGGTTCTCTTTCCTACACACTAAACTTGAGCATCAGTAGTCCATGATAATAAAATCACATGCAATATACATATTCAATTTTACTTAGCAACATTAATCAATAAGAAGAATTAAATTTCTAATTACAATTTTCATACAGAAATGTTTAAAATATAATAATTCCATAATCATCATGACATAACATCCATGAAATAATCAAGTCTAATCATGATCTGATCTTCTCATCAATTCACCTATCTAAATATGTATAATCAAAATCAACCACATGTTCTAGGTCTA
>MU223106.1:49394-77373 GCA_018584345.1 Thuja plicata | reverse complement strand
TAATTAATTAATGGTAATTAATCAATTAAGGTTAATTAATTAAATAAAATTAATTATTTAATTAATTTTGGGAATTTGATTAGATGATTTAGGGAATGAATTTAGAGGAAAATAGATGATTAATTAACGATTAAAAACCATTAATTAATAGACGAAAATTAGTGTTTTTAATGTAAAGTCACAAGCCTGTCCATTTTTGGGTGTCTACAATAAGTTATATATTTTCAATTTGTCTTTCAGATATTCTATTTTATAGAGTGTTTCATTGTGTTAAATTCCCTAAGTATCATAATTCAAAATTAATATATATAGTTTAAATATCAATTGAAAGATCTGCGTATCTTCTCTTGTTTTTATCGGTCTCTTAATTTGAGTTAAATTTGATAAGATTATCTATATAGATTGATTTGAATTATAATTCAAGTGGAAGCCTGTGAAGTGATAGTCTCGCTTTATTAAAAGCAAGTTTTTAAAACTGTCTCTGATTGTACATAGGATTGAGAATTTTTTGACTCTATAGCCCAAGTATTTAGAAGGCACTGATCTAATCATTATTTGGAAATTTTTATTTGGTTCATGCTTTGTAGTTTGTAGATTATTTAATCATTATTTCAAAAGCATTACTTTTTAGTCCTTAGTATAATCCATTTTAGTCAAGCTTTATAGAGTAGAGATTATTAGGAGATTTGTTTCTTTCCTCCAAGGATCATTCACCACCTTTGGAGAAAATTTGTTTTGTGTACGCAGTGGTGGGACATAGTGAATTTGATTGTTCAAGGTTAATTTAGGCCTACTAGCCTTAGCTTCATTAAGCCAAAATTATAGAGGTATCAAGTGGTGCATCACCATTATACCTGTCAGTTGGCCAAAAGTGAATCCATCATTTTGGGCACCAACAAGTCCTTTCTATCCATAATATACTCCTTGAATTTCCTAATCCATTAGCAATACAACAATTCTGGTGCTCGGAGTAGATAAACACCTTACTGTGTATAGATGTATCTTTGAAGTCTATCTCTATGCTTGCATCAACATGAATGATATTCTAATAATATGTAGGCTGATGCAGCCTTCTAGTCATCTTACTGACCAGTAGAAAAGGGTTTGACCCCTAGTCTCTTTCTCAAGTACTCAAATGTATCCTTGGGCAGTGGTTTGGTGAAGATATTATCTAATTGTTCCTTTGATTGCACATACTCAAGTATCACCTCCTTTTCTTGAACTTGTTCTCTCAAATAATGATACTTGATACTAATATGCTTTGTCTTAGCATGCAAGAATGGATTCTTGGAAATGTTTATTGCACTAGTATTGTCACAATAGATAATTATTGGTTCAAGAATTTTCATATGCATACCTTCCAGTAACTGTTTGATCCATGCAATATTTGAGTAGTTTGCAGGAGCAACAACATACTTTGCTTTTGTATTAGACTAAGAGATGCATCCTTGCTTTTTGTTGATCCATGTGACAAGTCTGTCACCCATAAAGCATGCTCCTCTAGTTGTGCTCTTTCGGTCATCAATATTTCCATCCCAATCAGCATCGGTAAAGACCTTAAGTTCAAATTTTCCTTCTCTTCTATACCATAATCCATATTCCTTGGTATTCTTCATATATCTTAGGATTCTTTTCACAGTAGTCATATGTGATTCCCTAGGATTAGCATAAAATCTTGCAACTATTCCTACTGCATGTGCAATATCTGGTCTAGTATGTACAACATACATGAGTTTTCCAATCATTGATCTATACAAAGTATGATTTACCTCTAATGACTTGTCCTCCTTTGTCAGCTTACATCCAGTTGCCATCAGTGTTCCAACTGGTTTGGAATCTTCCAACTTGAATATTTTCAGCACTTCCTTGATGTATTTGGATTGCGTAATGAAAATACCTTCATCTTGTTGCATGATCTGTAGACCAAGAAATAACTTGATCTCTCCAAACATAGACATCTCAAACACTTTTCTCATTTCATTTGAAAATTATTTGCATAGCATATCAAATATGATGTCATCATAAAATATCTCAGTAATCAAATGTTAGCTTCGGTATCTTCCTTCAAATAAAGATTATTGTTTTCACTAGTTCTTACAAATCCAATACTTATGAGATAGGAATGAAGTCTTTCATAACAAGATTGAGGTGCTTGTTTCAATCCATACAAGGCTTTGTGTAGTCTACATACCATGTCCCTTTTATCTAGATCAACAAACCCTTCCGATTGTTCAATGTATACCTCTTCTTCAAGTATTTCATTTAGGAATGCTGACTTGACATCCATTTGGTATACCTTGAATCCTTTACATGCAACATAAGAAAGTAATATTCTCACTCCTTCTAGCCTAGAAACAGGTGCAAAGGTCTCTTCATAGTCAATCCCTTCTTCTTGTGCATACCCCTTGCATACTAGTCTTGCTTTGTTTCTAGTGACTTCTCCATTCTCATTTAGTTTATTCCTGAATATCCATTTTGTACCAATGACATTTTTGTCATCTGGTCTCGGTACAAGTGTCCATGTCTTTTTTTTTCTCAATCTACTCAATTTCCTCATTCATAGCACTAATTCATGCATCATTATCAAGTGCAACATTGATAGATTTTGGCTCATAATCACAAATTAGACATCTTGTGTTTAGAGACTTACTTCTGGTTCTCATACCAACCTTCTTGTCTCCAATGATCTAGTTTTGTGGATGGTTCCTTCTAACATATTTGGCAAGTATAGGTTCATATCTTTGTCTATCATCTTGATCATCATTGTGTCTTTCATTCTGATCTTCATCACTTGGTACATCATCTTGTGCAATATCCTAATTGTCGATATTTGTAGCCTGATGCTCGGGTGCAATAATCTGTTGCTTCAGAGCTATACATTCTTTCTCGGGTAGAGTGTCAGGTTCTTCATTGTAGACACACCTGTTGTAGTCCTCTATTTCTTTTGTGCTTTCATTTTCATCCTTCTATGCAAATTCATCTATCTTTACATTTGCACTTTCAACAATTTTGTTAGAGGCTTTATTGAGACATTTATAAGCCTTTCTCTTGGTGGAATACCCTAGAAATATTCCTTCATCACTTTTGGAGTCAAGCTTTCCATTTCTATCATCTTTTAAGATATAACATTCACTGCCAAAATTTTTGAAGTAACTTACATTGGGTGTGTAACCATACCATAGCTCATAGGGTGTCTTCTTAGTGTCTTTCTTCAATTGTAATTTGTTCAATGTGTAAACAGTAGTACTAAAAACTTCCATCTAGAAGATTTGGGTGATGTCTTTTTCTATCATCAGTGTCCTTACACAATCAACAATGGATCTGTTCATTCTTTTAACAATTCCATTCTGCTGTGGTGTTCTCGGTGCAGAGACCTGTCTTTTGATTCCATGCTCATTACAAAAGTTAGTGAATTCATCTAAAATAAATTCTCATCCTCTATCTGATCTTAAGCATTTCAATTATTTACCACTTTGTTTTTCTACCATTGCTTTGTACCATTTAAACATCTTGAATGCTTCAAATTTATCTTTTAGAAACATTACTGTCATCATTCTAGAGTAATCATCAATAAAGAGAATAAAATATCTATCACCATAGTAACTCTTTGTCCTCATGGTTCCACATAGATCAGTATGGACTAATTCTAGAATGACATCAGATGTATGGGTTTTTCTTTTAAAACTAGACTTTGTCATCTTACCTTATTGATAATTTTTGCACATGATATTGTCTAGCTTAATCATCGTCGGTAAGCCTCTTACATTTCTTTTTTTGCTTATTTTTATAATGTTGTCAAATTTTACATGACACAATCTTTTGTTTCATAACCATATGTCTTCGTTTCTAGCCATTAAGCAAGTGGTGTCAGTATTATTCAAATAGAATAAGTTACCTTTTGTCTGCTCACCGGTACTAATCAAACTTCCTGATTTATTGAAGATCTTTGCCTTCTTATTTTCAAATGCTACTCTGTGACATGAATTATTCAACTGAGAAACACTCAATAGATTATAATTCAATCCTTTCACCCAATAAGAATTTTCACATTTTATCAGGTTATTCAACATTATAGGTCCTTTACCTTCAACTAGACAAGGTGTGTCATTACCCATTCTTACTGAACCGCCATTATAGTATTCAAAAGTCTCAAAATTTTGTTTGTCACCGGTCATATGGTGAGTGCAACCACTATTTATGATCCAGACATCATTTTTACTAAATTTAGATATGAATGAAGTTTCTACATACCTTTCTTCATCATCATCTGAGTCATCTTTTACTGCCACAAACACCATCTCGATGTCTTTATCAGATTCGGTGTCAGTATCTTCATCTTTGCATTTAGCTAGGTAACTGGCCTTCTTTTCTTTTTTCTTGTAGTATCGAGTATCTCTTCTCTCTGATTGTCAGTTGCTTCTGTAATCACCTTTGTCAAACTTGTTTTCAAATGACCTGTCATTACTTCTATCATCTTTTCTTATATTAGGACATCTTGCAGAAAAATGTCCAATCTCTTTACAAATAAAACATACAAGTGGTAATTTACCTTTGTATTTACCTTTGCCTCTCTGCATTCTTCTAGCCATAAGTGCTTCAATTTCATTAAGATCTTCTTCTTCACTTTCACTATCACTATCTTTTCTCATAGTGTTTTTATGACTTGATTTACTTATTCTCAAAGAAGATTTCAATGCAGACTCTATGTTTGGTAAGACACTATTAACAAACTTATTCATCTCAAATGAAATCAGTCTTCCAATCAAACTATCTAGAGTAACATTTCTATTTTCTACTGCTCTCATTTCTTGTATGGCAGATACTCTAATAGCATAACTAGGCAGTAAGGTTCTTAGAATTTTACTTACTACTATATCCTCATCTAGTACACCTCCAATTCCTTGGATAGCATTAACTACCTCTTTGATTCTTTTGTTGTACTGTGTGATGTTTTCACCTTCTTTCATTCTGAGATCATCAAAATTTCTTCTAAGGCTTTCTGCCTTAGCTCTCAGAACATTTTTATCACCACCATGTAAAAGCTTCAATTTGTCCCACATCTACTTCGTAGTTGTGCATGCATTGACATCTTCAAATTCAACATCAGAGAGTGAGGAAGCAAGCTCTATCATCATTCAGTGGTGCTCATGCTTCTCTCTCATATTTTCAACTGTGGGTGCTCCTGTGGGCTACACATATTTAGTATCTAAGTATTGAGTAACATCATTTCCAATACCTGGTAAGTGGAATCTTATTCTACTTTTCCATGAAGCAAAGTTGTCTTTGTTCAAATTGGGCACATCTTGTCTGTTCATCTTGTTATCTTTAGCTTAGGTATTGAAACCTTCCTTCTAAGAACACAATCTCTCATACCAATTGTTAGTAATAACTGAGAGGGGGGAGGGGGGGTGAATCAGTAGCCTCAAAAATTAATCCTTAAATCAACCCTTCAAACTTAGTACCATAAATTATACCTCTAGTTATCTTTAGTCCTACAAGATGAATGTCTTGAAATACTTATATCAAATTACTACTTGTCAGAATGCTTTGTAAAACCTTCTTCTGTATGTTTACTGATAAGCAGTCTTTCTATTTACCAAAACACAGTAAATAACTAGTGTATACCGATCAATCTAGATTTACTTAAGTGAAATGAAAAACAATAAAGTAATGACTCATAAACACATTAACACATGAATTTTTAATGTGGAAACCCTGCTAAGAGAAAACCCACTAGGATTGGTACCCCAAATTTTCACTCTTCTAAAGTGAGCTCGGTTAAGAGCCAACCCTGTTAAAAGTTACAAACACACTGTTAGGTGTGACCTTGTTAGAGGATTTTAAAGAATAGTTTGTCACTTAGTATCTGGAATCTAATGCTACCATCCTTGATCAAACACTCAATTTTCCTATCAATAGGTATCGGGCATATCCAATGCTACTTTGTATAATCAAACTTTTTGATACTCCTTGGGATGTATCTCAATTACAAAGGACTTTTAAGTCCTGTTTGGTTAAGAGATTTGATGCTTCAATGGTTAAAATGAAACAATAAATTGATCTGTTCACATATACAACTTGAATTGCAAATTTTCAGATCTATTGTAAGTGCATTACCTTTCTGATCAATATTATGAATTCAATACCTTTGCTCCACACTGTTCTACTATGTGATGTTGTATCACTATTCATTGGTGTCTGCAGAATTTAGCTCTTTCCTCAGCTTGATTAATGAGGTCTAAATGAAGAATTTATTCTCCTTCATAATCTCTTCAACATCTATTCTCTTGTCACTTCTCTTATTCATAATGAATAATTTTGTCTCTTATATAGACATGATTCACTATTTCTTGGCTTTCTTGATTTTGGTGTGATCCATAATTCTCGCCAATAAGATTTAAAGAAAAAATCCAATTTTATCTCGTAGAGATCTTCTTGCCAACTGGACAAAGAAACTTTAAATCCTTTACTTATCTCTGGCTTTATCTTGTCGATTAAAACAATGATAAGTATTAGTTAAGTCTATTTTTGGCTCTTGACAGCTAAGCATTTTTTCATTTCTGAAATCTTTGTTCTGTTGATCAATACTTCAGTTAGTCATCAATGATAACTGGCTGTTCCGTCAGTGTGACTTTAGTTGTCTTTGGGATCTCCGTCCATCGGGAAACACTGTAATTTTGTCCATTGGGTTACACTGTGTTTTGCTTGTCAGGAAACACTGTGACTTTGCTCGTCAGTAATGCTGTGCATTTTCTCATTAGCTAACACTATGACTTTGTTCTTTTACTCTGTCCATCGGTGTATACAGTCACTTTGTGAATACTTGAATTATATGCATTACTTGATATCATAGCCTTTGATTCATTGGTTCTTTGAAGTCTTTGGTAGTATGTCCATGACCATACAGATTATATCAATTTGACATCAATGACAATACAATACATTAACTAATTTAATGTATTGCATGATCATCAACTTAACATCTTCAAACATTCAATCAGTTATAGTTCATCAAATGCTCACAGTGTTTTTAGAACATGAGTTAAGGTGATTCCTAGAACTGCAAGAAACTTAATTCTTCCTGTTTGAATGAGGTGAAATTGGAGTTTTTGTTGGAGAGGAAGATTAGAAACATTGTTAGTCCTACAAATGAAGTTATTCCTTTTAATTTTTTATTATAACCATTGTACCTTGTGTCGTGAAAGGAAAAGAATAAGAAATGATTAAATTGCATAAAATTTACGATGGAGTATGGGTTCACAATAATTTTTGTGGAGTTGGAAATGACTCTTCTTATTTCTTGGCACTGGAATTTTTAGTTTGAGTTATTTGGTGGCAGAAAATAGGGACGCATCTTCGTAGAAGGTGGTGAATTGTTGAAGACTCTGTATGAACATCTGATTTGGGTTGCAATCACTATAGCCACTAGTTCATACATTCCTGAGTACAACCATCTTATTTACACATGGGTTTCACTTATTAGCGCAAATTTCTAGTCTAGATGGGGCATCTTTTATATCACTATGGGTGCACCTTTTTCGTATTGGTAATAGCTCAATATAAATGTTTCTTTTATCACATATTTAGCAAATATTTTTGCCAGTGAAACCTAGTTCGTGGCATCATTTTGGATTCTCTAATTTGCTAGGCAACAATTCAAGACCATTTTATAGTTTTTCTCATTAAACAAGTAAGTTCATTTGGTATTTGTTGGTTTTTACTTTGATGTCTTATGAAGTTTGTCTCTCTCTACAATACTGGCTGCAAATGCCTACGGGATATATGAGCACATAAATCAAACCTTCAAATGTTGTCGGTGTTTGGAGTAAACATGCCTAGTTTGAACAAACCTTTTTCCTGAACATGAGGTTCCCAAATAGTGTTTTGATGTTTTGAAGGTGAACAATTGAAGGAGAGAGTTTGTATAAGCAGTATTTTGTAGACCTGGATGACTCCTTTAATATAATTATATGTAGATGAAGAAATTTATATTATTTTGGGGTGTAACATTTGCTGAAGAGTGTAAAATTTTGCAAGTTGGTTGTGGTACTTCTACAAAACTAAATTTTTCTATGCATACCAACTTAGACTGCAAAAATAAATAAGGTCAGACTACTCTGTATAATTTATATCCTACAAACTGACTTATTTATTTTATCTGTTGCTTCTTGGTTTAATATACATAGTATGTTCTTAATGAAAGAAGAGACCTGAAACAAATTAGTGAATGAAAACTAATGGGATATCACATTGGGTATTAAATTATAATCTTAGGAGATTCTCTATGTTAGAAGATTAATCTTTTCTTGTATTTATTAATTATAATTCAAAGATTCTATAGAATCTCTACATGTATTTTGTCTTCTAGTCCAAGTGGGAGGACGTGGCGTTTCCTGTAATTCCTTTATTAAAGAAATTATCTCATCCTCCTTAAGAGGATATTGACACTTTGCACACACCTATTATAGATGTTGGAATTCATATATTGGTGAGTTACTTAGTAAATCCTCTCCTCATCTCTATTTAAGAGATGCCCCTCTTTCTAATTTCTACTCTTTGGAGTCATTGTAATTTAGATACTCTCTCTCTCTCTCTCTCTCTCTCTCTCTCTCTCTCTCTCTCTCTCTCTCTCTCTCTTCTCTCCNACACTCTCTCTCTCTCTCTCTCTCTCTCTCTCTCTCTCTCTCTCTCTCTCTCTCTCTCTCTTCTCTCAAGCCTTTCCATATTCATAATATCACATGGGTTTTTTCTTTTCTTTTCCCCTTTCAAAATTTTCTTGTCTCCTTCTATTGGCTTTTGGGTGCTTGCTCCATGTTCATGTTTTTCTCATGGTGACATTTTCTTCATCATCTATCTCTCTTGAATTATTTTTATTTCCTTTCTCTTGTTATTTTCCTTACATGGTATCAGAGCTTGGGGTTCTAACCCTTGTTTGAGTGTAGTGTTCAAGGTTACCATTCTTTGGAGCACATCTTATTGGAGACTCTTGTTTGAGAAAGAATAGTGAGCTTCATTTACTAACTCTTGTGTTGCAGATTTGTATTATTATTTTCTCTTACCCTCTTTGTTCGGCTTGCCACCAGAGAGTTGTGTTTGATTTTTTTTTTGTTTGGATGGTTTACTGCCAAATCCATTTCAATCTGCATTGTGTTTTTGTTAATCTCTTTCGGGAAACCACAAGGTTTATCTTCTTTTCTCTCACATTTCTTGCAAGTTATATTCAAATTGATTTTTAGTAAGTTTTCATCTGCAAGGTGTTTTTAATTAAAGGATTAAAAAAAAAATGTCTCAGATTTATTTTAAATATCTCTGTGCATTTAGACATCTCTCTGTTATAATCTTTGTTTTTCATTAACAATTTTTCTTGCAGGTTTAAATCTCTGACTTTTCTAACAAATCACGATCTATCTCTGTCATTTACAACCCATATATCTCTTATTTTTCTTGATGTTTGGGTGTCACTTCTCTGTTTTTACTTTCAAATCTCATACTTCAATTTTAATCTATTTTGGCGCAACCTTTCTTTGTCCCCTTGTATGCTCATTTTCACCTCTTTTCCATCTTATTATCAACAGATTCTCTTTACCATTTTTCAAAGCATTTAAAACTTATTAAATCTTACTCTTCCTTTCTTGCATAGTCTTGTTTCTCACCTTATCTCTTCTTTCACCTTGGATTCTATTGGATTTTAGCATTTATGTATTGTGCAACTTTCTTCATAGCTTGCGCAACTTTATTTGAACTACCCAGCTCCCTTCTCACTACTATTGCACAACCTTCCCTTTCTTTGTCTGTGCAACACTGACCATATTGGGCAGAATTGACTATTGTGTACCCTTTGTCATTATTTGCACAACCTTCTAACTTTATTTTGCACAATATTTTCCAACTCTATCTTGCGCAACATATAAAACTTAATTTGACAGCTTTGTCTTTGGTCTCCTGGGCACTTTTTTCATTTTACTTAGTGCATAGCTTCTCCTCCTTCGCAGCTTGGTATTTGGTTTATTTCACAGCTCTTCCACTTGGATTTTAGTGCACAACTTGGTCTAGTCTAGTATACTATGCAACTCTTACCTTATTTTTTTTGTTCAATCTGCAATTTCAGTCAAATTCAATCATCAATTCTACCAAATAGAACATTTCTTCCTATTGTGTAACTCCTCTATTGATTAGTTTCTCCTTCTTTGGATGCTTTTTGCTGTGAATAACTGGCATTATAGTAAAAATGTCTATGTTCAGTGTTTCTTGTCTAAAATAACTATATCATTTGAACGGTTTCCAACTAGTTTGACTTCTATTACAATTCATTTAATAAATTTTCTTTTGAATACTTTCAATATCTTATTTAATAGTTTAATAATGTTTCTTTTTTTAAATAATACTAAATATATTATTTTCTATAATAATTTGATTTTTTTCAATCATTATTCAAATTAATTGTTTCATATAATTTCAATACGCTATTTCTATGAATTAATCAAGTTTTCAAATAAAGTTTTTTAATATAATTGCTTGATTGATTATTCTTAATACATTTGTTCTACAATTTTTTTATAGTCCAATTGAAGTTTTAATTTCTTGTTAATCACTTAAAACTAATTATTTTAAAGTTTTAACAAAAAAAAATCTTTAATCATTCAAAGGTTGATAAACAGTGTGTCAGCTCGTTCATTGGTTTAAGTCACATCTTCTTGGTCGTTTGTTGTTCATATCTGCCTCGAGTTCATTAGCTCTCTCTATATTTTTTCCTTCTGATCAATTATTCCTTTGCCTTGTACCTCCTCTGTCATTTGAATCGTCTTTGCATCTTTTTTCGTCTCAGTATCTTCTAAAACCTTCTGTCATACTATTATGCCTGCATGTACTCTTCATTTGTTTAAAAGTTTGAATGTTTTTAATTACGCTAACTATTTTCAAATAGTTTAATATACATTTTTTTTTAATAAGTTTAACTATATTTGGTTTTTTAACTAGTTTCAATACATTTGTTCAAATAGTTTAATCAATTTCTTTATTAATGATTTAAATCATGTGTTCCAAAATATTTTAAAATAACATTTATTTAGTTTTTTAAATAATATTTCGATAGAATTAATCTTTTAAAATTCATTTTTCTAGTCAATTTAAAATTTTTAACAAAACAATTTAAATTTTAAAATTGTTATTTATATGCTTTAATCTCATTTTAAATTAAGGTCTTAATATAACTCTTTAATTCATGCTTATTCAAGGTTAATACTGATTCTTTGACATTTTCATAGTTCAAATGAAAATTTAATTTCATGTTAATAACTTCAATAAAGTTTTTTTTTGCTCAATAAACGACCATAACCTTTTTATTTTATTAAATTTTCTGATTATTTTTTACACTTTTGTTCAACATTGGGCACTGGTGGGAAAGAACGGAGTTAAGAAAACCCCCTAGTATCGCCCGGAGACCATAGTCCACTCAGACTAAATAAAAGTAATGAGAGTACAATGATTATAGGGGTGTACCCCTAAGTACAAGGATAAGAGGGTACATCCTCATGTATTTTTGACATTACATATATGTTCTAGGTAACACCTTTATGTTTTATACAAAAAATTACAATGTTTATCAGATGAGAGATAAGGCTTTTCTCCTTCCTCCATGAGCTTGAGATGAAGTATAAGACATATATGAAGTGGATGCAGGCTTTTATGGGCATAATCCTATTTAAAAACTCTTCACCAAAACTAAGATCTTTGTTAGTTTGTCATTTGATTAGATAAATATAAGGAATTCTTAACAAATTAAAAAGATCTTTCTTATTCTTGAAACAATGCCTTTTGTCTTTGACAATTCCTGCATTCATTAGATTATAAAATATGAAAAGTGTCATAATGTTTTTTATGTTATGTTATTCAACTATAAGGAAAAGATTTTCCTTTACAGTTCATGCACAAAATTAACTATTTTAGAGAGTTAGTGTACTTGATATTGTACAGTTTATCAAAGAAAACCTCTTTACCAAAAATCTTGCATACCACCATGGTTTGACATGGTTTTATCATAAGAGTTTGAGGAACATGACCAATTTCTTTAACATAGAGCCTGGAAGTAATATGAGATTAATCAATATAAAATTAAACTAGATCCATGTCTTATTTCATGCCTCATGGATTTTAATTAATCTAAAAAGAATAGTTGCTAATAAACTTATGGGAGGTCTATTTTATTAATGATCCATTTGTATCCAGGTAGAATTTCTAGTTTTCATCCTTTGAGCTCAATTTGAGAGTTTAAGTTCATTGAGTCTTTTTCTTAAGTCGTAAGTCTATTTGGTGAGACATAGGGATTCTAATAAGGTTTAGAGTTTTAGGTTTTGATTTTGCAGTTTCAAAATTCCAATTATAGTTATT
Organism: Thuja plicata; assembly: GCA_018584345.1. Classification (NCBI taxonomy): domain Eukaryota; kingdom Viridiplantae; phylum Streptophyta; class Pinopsida; order Cupressales; family Cupressaceae; genus Thuja; species Thuja plicata. Next base: position 64,986 of record MU223106.1, on the reverse strand, counting down.
CATTGATTCTATTTTAAACTCTACAGGATTAAGACCCCATCCCTACATTTGTCAAGAGTAAGAATATAAACTAATTGAGCTCTTAGCATACCAGTAGGTTGGTTTGATGAATTTATAATAATAAAATGGCTTAGGAAATTATATTTAATTTTAAAACTAATTTAAACTTACGATATTAAGATCCTATGTCTTAAGAACAATCGTGGTAGAAAGAGGGGTTTTAATAGGATCATAGGGGAGTCTAAAAGTTAATAAGGGTTATCTTAATTATAGAATAAGAGTTTTACATCTTCCTTCATGAGATGGGAATTTAACATAATGGTTTAAATCCCCCAAGGATTAATGATGGAGTCATCTGTTCCTAGATTGGCCAGTTCATCTGCTCTCTTATTCCCTTATCTATATATATGATTGAAGGTAATAGAGGTGAATTTTTTTGTTAGTGATAATGCATGATCTAGAAGTGCTCTTAGCTTCCAATTTGGAATTGATTGGGATCTAAGAGCATTGATGGTGTTGGTAGAATCACCTTCTATATCAAGATTTGAGATTCCTAATTTGGAACATAGTTTGAGGCCTTCCACTAGTGCACACATTTCAGCCATATTATTAGTGGTAGTACCTAAAGGTTGAAAGAGAGGCAATTTATATCCCATTTGAATCATGAATGAAACAACCTATACCAGTGAGTCCAGGGTTACCTCTGGAAGCCCCATCAAATTGAGTTTGAATCTTCCCTCAGTGGAGGATTCCATACACATTATTTTCTTTCTTTGGCATTGTTGTTGTTTGGTCTATTGAACAAAGGAGGGATCTTGAGACCAATCCATTGGTGTCTCATAGCTCCATCCCATGTAGTCATAGATTTATTAGGAACTGATTGATTTGATAATCTATTGTTTGTTACTTTGATTATGTTTGCATTAATTTTATTTATAAGTTGATTAACCTCCATATGTTTGTCTTTAAATAGTCTATGATTCCTCTCCTTCCATACTTCCCATATAAGAATAGACAAGCTTACCTTCCATATGATATTATAAATACTATCTTTATGGTAGTTTGACCAGGTTTTGAACATGTCTTTCAGGCTGTGAGAAAATGTTGATGTGTAGTCAAGTTTGTCACAAAGCCATTCCCAACAATTCCTAGTATAAGGGAAGTGTAAGAGTAAATGATTTGTGGATTCAAAATCTGAATTACAGAGGCAACATTTTCTGGGGCCTTCATATCCCATTTTTGTAAATCGATCAGCTATGAGAATCTTATTTTGAATGGAAAGCCATGAGAAGAGCCCTTCCTTGGGCAAGACATGTTTGTCCAAGCAAAGGTGAAGGGGAAGATTTGTTTTATTATATTGATGTTCAACAATAATTAGTTTATAACCATCTTTAGTATTATATTTACCCTCATTTGATGCTGACCACAAAAGAGAATCCTTTTTATTATTAAGAATGATTTATCTACTTGTTAGAACGCTAGGCAGTGTAGTTTTATGATGGTCTGGTATATTAATGTTTGCCAATGATTTCCATGTAGGGTTGTCAATGGTCATATCAGCTGAAGGGAAAAAGTATTCATAAACATATTTTCCCCAACAATGTTTAAGCGTTTGGATTGTGTTCCCCCAGTTATGCATACTTGAGATGGAACGTAGACCTTCCCAAGAGTCATCCCAAAAAAGTGTCACTTTCCCGTCATTGAATTTCCAAGATAGGCAATTGCCAATAGTATTCTTACATTCCATCATAAAATTTCAAATTCATGAACCCTGCAGGAGATGTCTAGTTCTGAAGAGTATGATGGGATCTCTGCCATTAAGATATTTATAGCGAAGAATTTTAGCCCATTTTGGATTGGGTTTGTTAAGGAGATTCCATACTAGTTTGGCTCCAAGGGCTTTACTTTTCTCTTTGGTGTTTTTGAAGCCTAAACCCCCATATTCAATAGGTGTACAAATAGTATCCCAAGCTACTAAGGTTATTTTATGTTGGTCACTGGTCCCTTTCCAAAATAAATTTTTGAACTGTTTGTTAATTTCTTTACTACTTTTCGAGGGGAGATGGTAGCAAGCCATTTGGTAGATAGGGACGATAGAAAGGATTGACTTAAGCATTGTCAGCTTTCCTGGTGAGGATATCCATTTTCCATTCCATGATGTTGTCTATTTCCTAATCTTTGAAATAATGGGGTCCCAAGAATTGGTATTTTTAGTTCCCCTGTCTAGAGTTAGGCCAATGTATTAGCAGGAAAGTGTGCCTTTCCTAAAATTAAGGATATTGCAAATATCGGTTTCCAAGGCTGGGTCAGTGTTTAGGAAGAAGATTTTAGACTTTTCCTAGTTGATTTATTGTCCTGAAGCATTAGTATAGAATTGTAGGATTTCCTTGAAGTTTTGAGCCTCTTGTAGTGAACTTTTTCCAAATAGCATGGTGTCATCAATGAATTGTTGATGCGTAATGGGTTCCACATTAGAGGTGACTTAATACCTTCAATCTTTTTATCCCTCCAAGCCTTAATTATGGACCTCCCCAAGGCCTTATCCATAATTATGAAGAGGAAAGGAGAAATAGGATCTCCTTGACAAATGCCTTTGGACACTTCAAAGAAGCCTTTGGGGGAACCATTTACTAAGAAAGAAAATTTGGGAGTTGAGATGCATTCAAAAATCAGATTGATCCATTGTTTATCAAAGCCAAATTTTTGAAGCACTTTACAAAGGAATCTACAGACTACCTTGTCATAAGCTTTTTTGATGTCAAGTTTAATAAACATATTGGGTTTTTATTCAATTGGGTTGAGTGTATGGCTTCCTGGGCTACGATGAATCCATTGTAGATGGATCTATCTTGAGTAAAACTCATTTTTCCTCACTTATGATTAGTGGTAGTAATTTATGTATTTTGTTGGCAAGGATCTTGGACAGTAGCTTGTATATAGTGTTACAAAGGGCTATGGGTCTGCAATCATTAAAGCTTTCAATCTTATATTTTTTTGGAATTAAGGCTAATAAGGTGTTATTATTTCTCTCAGAATCTTACCAGAGTTTCTGACTCCTTCAAGGGTTGTAGTGACCTCATTGCCCACAAAATCCCAACATCTTTGGAAAAACATAGTTGGGAAGCCATCAAGGCCAGGTGCTTTATCTGGCTACATTTGTTTAAGAATCTTTCCAATTTCCTCTGCAGTAAATTTAGCTTTTAGGGATCTATTGGTGTCTTGATTGATAATTCTCGGGCTATTCTTAAGGAGTGTATTTTGGTTAGTAAGATCAGATGATTTTGTATTGTTAAGGGTATTGCTAAAGTCTTTAATAGATTCCTTAGCTATGGCCTTGGTTTCCTCGATTATCGTTCCATCTATTTTTGTGATCTTAGGTATTTTGTTTATGTTCCTTCTTGCATTGGTGCTATTATGAAAAAAATTAGTATTTTTCTCTCCTGCATTAAGCCAAGTTTCTCTAGATTTCTACCTCCAAAAGAGTTCCTCGTTGGCTAAGATATGCTCCAAGTCAATTTTAAGAAGTTTCTATTTTTGGTATGTTTCCTGATTCATTCCATTCACTATGATTTATTTATTCAAGTACTCAAGTTCAATTTCAATTTTGGCTTTTCTCTCAAAGATCTTACCAAATCATTCTTTGTTTCATGATATTAGTTTGCTCTTTATTTTCTTAAGCTTATTAGCAATGATGAATAGTTTTGATCTCTTTAATTGCAATTTTCCCAACATTGTTGTATTAGTAGTAATAGTCTCTCATCTTTGAACCACATCTATTCAAATTTGAAGAGGGAGCCATGGGTTCTGGAATCATCAAGGATGTCTAGTGATATTGGGAAGTGGTCAAATCCTGAGAAAGGTAGGATTTTAGTTTTAAGGGCAAAGGGGAAGCTTGGTAAATTTCCTCTGAAAAATAATATATCATGTTTTTCAGCTATGTTTTCCCTGCCTTGTCTCATGTTAGTCTAAGTAAACATACCTTCTTCTGGGTTTAGATCCATTAAGTTGTTGTGTCAAACCCATTCAGAAAAGTCCTCCACTGATCTTGGATCAACATTTCTGCCTCCTTTTTTCTCAGAGGAGTCTAGGATGGTGTTAAAATATCCACCAATGATAAAGGTTTGGTCTGGGTGGAAATTTAGGAATGTACTAATTTCTAGCCACATCAACCATCTGTTTATGTAATTAGTTGGTCAATAAATATTTAATATATTAAAGTTCAGATTGGATTTTAGACTCTTGATAATACCGCACATCCAATGTTTATTGATGGAGGTGAGGGTATATATGATTTTCTTTGGGTTAGTTATGACAGCTAGGTCACGTGATGTCCCTTCTGCTAGAGCACCAAAAACCTCCAAGAGTCCAAATTTTTTGTTGAGGTTTGTTAAATCATCATTATTGAGTTTGGTTTCTTATATGAGCATTAAATTAGGTTTATATTTATTGATGCAGCATTTTATTAAACATTGTTTGTTAGGGGCATTATTTTTAGTAATAACTGAGAGGGGGGTGAACCGCCTCACAATAGGTGCTTAGTAATCATGCCCAAAGCCTCTCTTAGGAATAGTTTATTCAATCTAAGGATCACTTCTCTCACCATTAGGTGCATTTATTTTGTCAACCCAGGGACGTATAATTGAAATGGTATGAAACAGTATGTGCACTAAGTTCCTTAAAGAGTCACTCTACCTATGCTACAGGAAAGTAAAATACATGAAAGGAATCTATACTAGAGTTGTAGGAAAGGAAACACACCTATTCCTTACTGAAATGAATGCTACAAATTTCAAACTCTACTTAAGCCTATTGTTTCAACCTAGAGCATCCACTATAACTATCCTTGCAGGTGTTGCAAGAACATTCACAAAGTACAATGCTGCAGGAAGAAAATGTAATCTTCTATCTAGAATGCTGGAAATGCAGAAAGTAAATCTATTCTACTCTACTCTAATCCACCTCTCAAGTGGGCCCCCTTGGTCGGCTACTACTAATATATTAACACAGAAGATAAACCAAAAGTTACTTCATTATATTTCAAGATCTGATTACATAAGAATGGTACATAAAATTAAAAATGAACTTGCTGTGCAAGATACAATCAGAACAATGTATTCCAAAATCTATGAACTTACAAAATAACAGTCTCTTTCCTATAAATAGAGTATTTACTTCTTTATTCTAAAACAAAAAAGGATTCATCTAACTGAAACTACACCAGAGAGAAAAAAAAAAAAGGAAACGCAACAGCCCACGGCATATGCAATGAAGTCTGGGAGACCAAGTCAACATGCTGGAAGTGTGGAGGGAATATAACAGTGCTACATTCATGCATTTCTGAAATAGTGGTTCCTCATTTGAAGTAGCCGTGTCTTCTAATGCCATGATGGTTATCTATTCACAGTTGGTCTTTAACATTCTCTTTGAATGCTGTCGACCACTCCCAAGCAACTCTTACTTCCTGGCAGGTTAGTTATCATGCAAATATATTCATACAAGTAGCTTAAGAAAATTGATCTAGATATTAGAACACACATTCTGATTATTATATGAAATACTGTAACATATATAATATTGGTACAATATGACATATCTATTCTACCCATAGGTTTAATGGTTCTATCTATACTTTGATATAAGTTCAACTGATTATAAGTCCACACATGTTTTGGTAATACTTAAAAATAGAGTATAAAGAATAATATAATAGAGACAGTAAATGGTCTCATTATCTACCCCCTGGTAAGCTGAATTCTTTTCCTCATGCATTACATCTTCTGTTAGTTACTCTAAAATCTCCAACCTCTATCCTTCCTCGCCTCTAGCTCTTGAAAGTGTAATAGAACCCCCTTGTCTTCTTCCAGACATCCACTTTGTGATCCTCCTGCAGTCGGTCAAGTTTGTTAGTATTGATGTCATATAGAGGCCAAAGGAGCATTGGTGGCTACATGGTGAGTGGACACCAGAGTTCCTATCTAATTTGCCTTCCCAGTTACATGTATTTTGGTGCTCTTTGAATAGCTACTTGGAGGTTGATAGTACTATGTGGTTCTGATTTCTTTACTGCCTTGGATAATCTACCCCATCTGCTTCTGGCACTAGCCAGGGCTCTCTGAAAGAAAAAGTAAGACAAACCGTCATAATCTGCATAGACCTTTGTTTGAATCCCAAAAATTTTATCCCTGGTTTCCTCCTTAATTTTTCCATATGTCAAATTGAGCCAATCTCTAAGGAGTATATTTGGCTTGCTTCTTTCTACCCTTAATGGAAATGGCTCTATTTTCTCCTGTTCCCTTTAATTTTCCTGTTGTCTATCATAGTTGACTTCATTTTGCATCTAGGACATTAATTCCCCTAGGTGTACATCCCCTATATAAAGTAGAGGGTTCCACTCAGTCTCTGCTAGAATGATGAAGTTATGTATGTACAGTTCAAAAAGTAAATTTTTCTACCATGAGGGAAGGGTCTAGTATAGGCCATAAAATTCTTGGGCTGACTTGAACTCAGAGTCTATATCTTTAATGGTCATCATTAGTTGGAAAAATAGGAACTGTTCTTTTAAAAAGATGGTATAAACCCTAGGGGGTGGAATGCATGCAATTATTTGATTAGCCAACTTGAGGGCATGATCCATCTTTTGTTTCTATTTTTCCAATTGCTCTTTCAATTCTGCAATCTCCTCCCCTTTCTTTGTTATTACTTTCTTCATTTTCTTTTTATCTTCTCCTCATAAAGTTGTTGTTAAAACATACTTATTATTTAAGCCAAAGAGAAGCATTTGCAAGGTGATTGGGCCACAATATTCTGCCTGGTTACTTTGCCTCCTCTATTCCTTCCATGACTGCTCTAAGAAACTTATTAACCAAGTTCTATTGTAGGTCACTAAGGTAGTTTCTATGTAGGTTGACTGATGGGTTCTTGAGGCACTCTCCTCATTACTGTCTGGGATATCCTGATGGATTTCCTGGGGACTATTTTGGTAAACATCAGGTTCAGCTTCATAAGTTTCTGTTGAATGTGGAGGAAAGTCTAGAATTGCAGACTAATTTGGGGAGTCATCCAGAATGATTTGTACATTGGGTTGTTTATCAAATTGCAAAGGAGAAGCAGGTTGGTTTTTTGAGGATACTCTAGGGAGCTATCCTCTCATTCTAGGGATTCTTCGCATAGGGTTTTCTTCAATCTCTATAGCCTTTTTCTTAATAGCCTTCTTCGGCTTCTTTGCTGTAGGAGTAGTTGTTGCAGGAACCAACTTCCTTTTCTTCCCCTTTGAAGAAGTAGGGGTTTGTGGCTTGGCTGCAGGAATTAAATTTTCTCCCTCTAATTTCTGTTTTCCTTTGGTTTGGGAAGAAGTGGGTACATTTATCTCATGAGTAGGTAAAGGCATACTTTCTTGCAGATTTTTAGTTTCTGCCACTGGGTATCTTTCTCAATGGGTGGGTCAATTGGTATTGCATCATCATGACCAGATTGCACATTAGGGTTAACCTGTGGTTGTAGGGTTTTATGCTGGAAAAATTTTGACCATGCCATAGGAGAGGCATCCCTAAGAGATCTTTCTATTAAAAATTTAATTAGGGCATGGTGGGTGACAGAATTGACATTTCCATTTTGGGTCTCCTCAGCACTGATGTATAGCATATTGTACAAGAAATTGGGGACATTTACTGGAAGATTATGCCCTACATAACTCAGTAATTTAAAATTATGTGTGTAAAAATTGGAAAATATCCCTTCACATGTAAAATACCTAATAATATGCATAACCAACTCATTATACGACGGAGGGATAGACATTCTTTTGCACCCTTGTTTGGTAATCTCCAGTCGAGGGTCGCCTGGTAGGGTAAACAGGGCCCTAGCTGATCTGTTATCATGAACATTAGGGTAGTGCTCTCCAACCATTGGTAATCTAGTAACTTCTATTATCTACTCCTTTTTGGTGACCATTGTAAATCCCCATACAGTTGCTTTCCCTTCTTCAAATGTACTTGCAAATTCAGCTGCTGAGTCTTCATCAAATTCTGTTAACTTTAAGAAATACCCTAACCAGCCACATGCATTAAACCTTCTTACCACTTGAAAATCTGAAAGTAACACACCATGTACTACCTGCTCATGTCTCTGCAACTGGCCTCCCATCTGTGCTTGCCAATTTTCAATTTGTCTTCTCTGTAGTAGATAAATGCCTTATTCCTTTTTTTTTGAATTTCAGACTACTCATTTTTGAAAAACTATGGGCTTCCTTCTGAATTCCTCTGTTATCCTTAGCATGAACAATGGTGATGTATTTTAACAAGATAAATTATATTTCTTACTATGGGTTGCCACATAATTTAATTATAAGTCACATCAGGTCTGACAAGCAGAGATAATTTGGGAATAAAGGTACGACAGTTGTGCGATATAGCAATGGGACTTTAATGAGACAAAGGTGAAGTACAAATTTGAGGTGACGTTAAATATTTTAGGGGTCAATAGAAATGACATTTTAGGAATTAATACACTTCCATCCCCTGTATGAAACATTAACAAGTGTCCACACTTGGCATGGTTGGCACGAGGAATGGAACTGGCTTAATGTCGTAATGATATATTTATTGCAGTACTAGATATAATCATTGAATTCTCTACGCTAAAAATGGAAACAATTTGAAAAGCTTGTACCTATCATTGAATCTTTGCACATGCTAGAAAAAGGTGGCGAGAGTGGAACAGAAGTGGTGGCAGCTTGCATCAGTGTACTCGGATCTTATTGAAAGTAATTAAAAGAAAAGGTTGATGCCATGGAAGGTGGGTGGGTGGAAGATAAAGAAATGAGATGATTTGGAAAGAAGAAGTAGAAAGTGAATGGAGGAATGAACTTCATGGAAACACAAATTTTTTATTATGGACATACTCGATGGAATTCTATTGAAGAGTTGCAGGAAGAAGGTTTTCACCCTTTTCTACAGGAAGTATTACCTGTTGCTCATTTGAAATTTGTTGTTGAAATTGCTGCAGGAAGTCTTCTTTTGTTTGAGGTTGGTGATACAACTTTAGCAGATGTCCATTGATTAATAGCTTGAAGTGTACTAGATCAATTTTTGTCAACTGGATGATGCCATTGTTGAAGACATGGTTTATTTCATATGGCCCCAACCATCTTGTCTGTAACTTGCCTGGTATTTCCTTGAATCTTGAATCATATAGTAATGCCTAATCACCAACTTGAAACTGTTTGTTCTTAATATGCAATTTGTGCCACTTTTTCCTTTTTTTTTAGACTATTTCAGTGAGTTCCAGGGTAGATTTGTGCATTTCATCCAAGGAATTGAGATGCAGCAATCACTCTTTCTGTGCTGTAGGAAGATCAATATTTAACTCCAATGTTGTCCGCAAAGTTTTGTGTTCAAATTCAATAGCTAGCATGGTTGCTTTTCCATATAACAGCTCAAATGAGTAAACCCTGTAGTGGTTTTCCAGGCTATTCTATATGCCCAGATGGCTTCTGATAGTCTACTACTCTAGTCCTGGCGATGCAAATGAGCTATTTTTGTTAAGATGGCTTCTATTTCTCAATTTGTAACTTTAGCTTGTCCATTGGCCTGAGGGTGATAAAGGCTTGACTTTTGATGTCTGATATTATATTCTTTCATGAGCTCTATTATTAGATTGGAAGTGAATTGGGTGCCTTGGTAAATTACAAGTTCTCTTGGTACTCCATATCTAGTGAAAATTTCATCATACAAAAATTCTGCAACCTTATGATCTTAGGCATGTTTTATAGCTTTTACTTCAACCCATTTGGTCAAATAATCAGTGCACACTAGGATGTAAGACTTCTTATTGGATGGAGGGTCTATTGGGCCAATGAAGTCCATGCCCCATTTGTCAAATGGAGTTACCACCACCTATGGATTTAGGGACATTTCATTTGATCTGGTTGGTCGGCCCATTCTTTAACATTTGTCACATTTCCTTGTGTAGCTAGCTGCATCCTTGTGAAGTGTGGGCCAGTAATATCCAGTTGTTAAAATATTTTGGGATGTCCTTTTTGCTGCAAAGTGTCCTCCACATGGTTCTCTATGACATGCATGGAGAATGTCATGTCTCATCTTCTCGCACATATCTTTGCATTACTTGATCAGGTCCAGTGTAAAATAATATGTTATCAATCCAAGAGAAATTAAATCTTTTCTCAACAAGTAGTCTCCTATCCTTGTAAGAAAAATGTGTTGGCATTTTGTTAGCTGCAAGGTAATTAGCTATGTAAGCATACCATGGACTTTGGACAGCAATACGAAACAAATGCTCATATGGAAATGCATCATTTATTAGAGCAGTATCTTCTTCAGCATGGTGAATTCTGGATAGATAATCAGCTACTACATTTGCCTTGCCAGGCTTGTCAACTATAGTAATGTCAAATTCCTGCAAAAGAAGAAGCCATCTTGCTAACCTACCTATAATGGTAGGTTTGTTCATGAGATATTTTATTGTTGCATGGTCAGTATGAACAAAAATAGGATATCTAGTTATGTAATGATGGAATTTGTTCAGAGAATAAACTACTGCTAGTAATTATTTCTTAGTCACTGTATAGTTTAACTCTAGTCCATGGAGGCTCTTGCTAATGTAGTAAATTGCATTCTCTAGGTTACTAGACTTTTTTCCTGGGACAACATTTATTGCATAGTCTGAAGCATCTGTATGAATGTGAAATGGAAAAGACTAGTGAGGGCCCCTAAGTATGGGTGCAGTTATACACAGTGACTTAAGCTGCAAGAAGGATTCATCACATTCCTTTGTCCAATTCAATTTAGCCTCTTTGGTAAGCAAAGTATACATAGGACTAGCTATTTGACTAAAATTTTGGATAAACCTCCTATAGTAGCCATCATGTCCTATGAAAGAGTTAACACCCTTTTTCTTTGTAGGAATAGGTAGTGTGAGAATTACCTCTATTTTCGTAGGATCTACCTTGATTCTAGCTTTAGAGATAAAATGTCCCAGCACTACGCCTTCTTGCATCATCATGAAGCATTTCTCACTATTGAGAGACAAGTTGTGTTCCTGAAATTTGATTAGTACTCTTTCTAAATTCTTCAGGGCTTCCTCAAAGGTGACACCAATTGTAGTAAAGTCGTCCATTTATATCTCCATACAATCATGTGATATGTTAGTAAAGATGCTGATTATAGCTCTCTGGAAAGTAGTTGGTGCATTGCATAAGCCAAATGGTAGTACATAATAAGAAAATGTGCCATAGGGGCATGTGAATGTAGTCTTCTCCTGATCTTTTGGAGAAATGTTGATTTGGTTGTAACTGTTGCATCTATCTAGAAAGGAGAAGTATTTATTACCAGCCAGAGTGTCTAGGACTTGATCAATAAAGGGTAAAGGAAAATGATCCTGCTTTGTGGTGATATTCAACTCTCTATAATCCACACATATTTTTCATTTTCCTCCTTTCTTAGGTGCAATGACCAAAGGTGATATCCATTTGCTATTAGAGATTGGATAGATGAAACCAGCATCTAGTAATTTTTTCAATTCAGTTTTGACTATTTCTCTCAATGCTGGGTTTATCCTTATTTGAGGCTAATGGAGTGGTAAGTTTCCATCATTAATGTATATCCTATGGGTGTAGAGTTTGGGGTTCAGACCTAGCATGTCTCCATAATCCCAAGCAAAGGCTTTCTCATGCTTACGCAAGAGTTTGGTTAACAATGCCAACTGTGGGGGTGGAAACATGTTGTTTACATGGAGATTGTGACCAGGTGAAATTTCCACAGTAGTTGTTAGCTCTACCATTGACATCTTAGGTACTGGGCTTATAGCTACTTCACATGGAAATAATTGGCTAATTATCTTAGGACTTGCTGGAAAGTCATAGTCCTCATAGGTACATAGTTGTAAAATAGAACTTTCAGAAACATCCTTTGCTACTATACACTCATTTGTAAGAATACTCTGTATTACATCATCTTCCTCTTGCATTTTCATAAAAGACTATCTATGCATCATCATAAGATGGGAAATAGAGTTGACCTCTTCTTCCTCATCCCCCAGTTCTGGCCAAATAGGATCTCTCAAGTCTGGCTGAGGCTGGGTAGGAGGATAGAGTGCTAGCTTCTTTATTGCTTGGCCATTTAAAATTGTCATACTTCTTGATCTGCAACTAATTTTTGCATTAGTGGTGGCTAACCAAGGTCTCCCTAGGATGATTGGATAGCCAACAAAGTTTACTTTTGGTGATAAGATGAGAAAATCAGCAGGGTATTCCCATGAGTCTAAGGTAACTACCACATCTTCTATACAACCATCTAGAGCAACTGTTGAACTATCAGCAAGTTGTAACACTATTGGAGTTTCTCTCAAGCCCTCTATACTTAGTTTGTGCATTGTATCTTTGGTCATTACATTTATGACTACTCCCAAATCAACTAAAGAATTTTTAACAAATTGTCCATTAATTATCAAGTCAACTAATGGACTTCTAGGGTCTGAATACTTGGGTATAACTACCTTGCCCAACATGATATCCGCAAGTTTCCCTATTACATGAACTATTTGAGGGTCCTTCTTTTCCTTCCAGGCTGTTTAAGGCATGTGTCCTTAATAGATTTTCCATAGATAGGAACGTCTTTGATAGCTTGAAACAGAGGGATTTGGATGTGCATATTTTTCAATTTCTCAAGAATGTCAAACGACATTTCTTCTTGGGATATAGGCTTTTATATGGTGATCCTTTATGGAAAAGGAGGTTCAACTGAGGTTTTAACATCAGTTTTGCTAGATTTTTGAGTTGATTGGGTGGTATCTTGCAATGTAGCTTCTTTAAGAGGTGTTGATGCTCATCAACAAGATACTTGTTACGTCTTGTGTTAACCATGAATTTGAATCTCAACTATGTCCAAAGTTTCCCAATAATGTCAAGTGAAGTCTCAAATTATCCAAGTAAGTGTGTCCAAGTGGTAAAGGATTTTTTGTTGTTTGATGGAAGTAAATGACTCCAACATCAAAGGGTTAGAATTCCCTGATGATGGGCTAGGAATCAAGTTTTTTTTTAGAGTGAATAGACCACATGTTGTGAGACTAATTGTAAGAGCCCAAAATGACATGCAAGGTAGGCTTGTGAAAAAGTTTTGAAACAACAACAAAGAGACCAAAAAAAGAAATAGGACCAGACTAAGGAGCCAAAAGGGTACCCAAATATACTAATTTTCTCTGAGAGACAACTATGCAACTGTTCACTATTTTAGATGCGACACCATGTAGGTGAGCTAGGAAATACCAGATGTGAGCTTTTGATGAATCAAGTGCGAGTTTTGATATCCAAGATCTGACTTTTCTCCCTAAAAGTGATGTAAGACTGACTAGATGCAAGCTAGAATACTAAATGTGACCTTGCACAACCATATGCAAGCCAGGATAGACTAAAGGCGACTCTTTGATGTTCTATCAAGTTTTGTCAAAAATTTTAAGTCTATCTCAGAATGTGCAAAGTTTATTTGATTGCAGATTGTTTTCTGAGACTTTTCAGTGAGTGAAAAAGATAGCATGTAGTCTAAGGATTGAATTTTGTTTCTTGTTTGAAGGATTTATCTTTTTAGTGATCTTTAAGCACATCAAAAAATTTTGCATTGTTAGGGGTGAACAAACACATCCTTAATCCCTAGTGTCTAAGCATAGGATGAAAATATTTTCTTTAGACTCAGGTACACACTCAAATACTAATCAGGAAATGACTATCACCAAGAACGCAATGGCTCTCATTATGATACCATATTATCTGACTCCAAACACAAGTGAGGGTATGAAATGATGAGTATCTTGGGGCAATTACTATTTACCTTGCACAAATATTATCACCCTTTCAGAGATGAACCAAGTAGTTTTGACTATAATTTGTTGACTATGATGGGGCAATCCACTCAAAACCATCTCCCATAGAATTGCACAAGGAAAAATTGAGGCATATAGCCCTATGAGTACTCAAATGTGTGGTCTTGTAAGAAAGGTTCAAGTGGCTCCGCTCTACACACACCTAAGCATGTTCAAGGAATGATGTCAAAATTCCAAGAACAAAAATAATTCTGTCTTCTAAGGTTTTAGCCCACAAGGAAGCAATTATTTATAGTGAGTTGGAAGGGTTGGCGTAAACCTTTCCTCACTTGGGTCATTACCGGGAGATTTTTTCCTCAACTAGTAGGCCCTCTAATGTTTAAAAAGCATACAAAGGATTGGTGAGCTTAGGATTTCAAGATTTCTGATTCTTCAAAAGAAGAAGATTATACTCTCCTAGTCCATGACATTTTATCCCACAAGCACTTCATTCAATGTTCTTCCCTCAAATGACTTCACTCATAACTCAATCCCCCATGTCAATTTTTTGATTCCCCCACTTGGAAGGAAGAGCAAATCCTCTAGTGAGATTGAGAAACAAGCTTAAGTCTGATTTATAAATTCCTAGATTATGAAAACACAAGTACGTGAAAGTAAAGTTTGTTTGTTCTTTTCCCACAAGATTTAAGTACTTTACTTGTTCAATTACAATATCCCAAAATATAGACAATGAGGTTCTTTTTCCCACAAATTTAAGATGACTTGTGTTGTTCATTTTCAAAACCAAAGGGAATTATATGATGTATCTTGTTCAATTAGTCCCACAAGATTTATTTATTTGAGTTGTTCAATTACTTTGACAAAAGGAATTATACAATGAAATGTCTGCCTTGTTCATTTACCCCAAATTCCTCTCAAGTCCTAAATCAACTTTTGAGTTTTTGATTTTCCTTGAAGGAAAAGAGCATAGTCCTCTGATTGTTTTAAAAAATGATGAGAATTGTTATTTAATGTGAAACTTTGAACAATTTAAACCAAATTAATCTATCAAAAACTTGCAAAACACAAGTTAGCATTTTCCTTTTCCACCCTTTTTGATAAAAAAAGGTATAGAAAGCAATCTGCAAACAAATATTAGGTTATTTAAAGGACAAAGATAGAAAACATTCAAGGATCAGTGGTTAGACTTTTCAAATTGCAAACTCAAAAACCAGATGCGATCCTATTTTCCCTAAATGCAACTTCCTTTCCCAAATGTGACTCAAAATTCACTAGAAGCGGTGCTTTACCAGAAACGATGCAGAATTCACTAGGTGCGAGCTGTTACCACTTTTTCTTGCAATACTTACCTAATGATAACAGTATACATGGTATACTTAGTTGCAACCTCTTTTAGGAAAGAGAAAGACTAATTTCTAAGGATTGGATAATATCCTTCTTCATTTTTGAGCTCCACAGACTTAGGCAGGTTTTACCTTTTAAAGATTACTGATATCTGAGTCTTTATATTTGGTGGATTGTTTCATTCATAGGTTATGAACCTAAAACCTCACTGTAACAACTTATAGAACACTTTAGAGATTGCAATGACTAATTTAAAATAGAGTACTATAAGCCAGGATATGGTTTTGAGAGCATAGACCAATGAGTCAAGGATTTGCATCCTTCTTCCTTTTGTCTTTAGGAGGGATAACCTAATGATTCACTCTCTAAAGAATCAACAAAGTGGACACTGTCCTGCTGACATAAGTCCTTGATGAGT
>MU223106.1:16127-37400 GCA_018584345.1 Thuja plicata | reverse complement strand
TTGAAAACTATCATCTTCTTTAGCCATAGTAGCTTTTCCTCTAAAAGTTGTATTATTCTCTGGTCCAGAATAAGAATACTTTGAAGATTGTAAAAAATATATCTTTTTCTTCATTTCAATTGTAGCAGCTTCCATTTGTGCCTTTTCCAACATTTTTTCCATGGTTTCTTTTTCAATTCTCAAATTTTCTAAATCAATTTCTAACTTGGACATTTGTTCAACCATAGGCTTCTGAAATTTAGGTTCTTGATCTCTATGTTCAACCATCTTTTGTTTACCCTTATTTATTTGTAATATAGAAGTTTTATGAGTAGATGGTATTTCTTTGTTTTTCTGAGACTTCTCTATTTCTTTCATAGTTTGGTGTTTTGGAAGTCTTTTTCTATTGTTATCAGGAGCCTTATGATCATTATTTTTCTTTCTTATTTCTCTTTCCCTTTTCATTTGTTGAACTAGGGCAAGCTGCTTCAAAATAAACTTCTTTTCATTGGCTAGCATATCAGAAGGGGCATCCTCTGAATCTAAACTAGGTGTAGTAATCTCCTCTCTCTCATTTGAATTAGAAGTGAGTGTGGGTGTGTCTAATACTCTTTCAGCAGCCTCCTCATAATCTAAAGTATTTCCATCATGAGAGTGTTGAATAACACTCCTATCATTCCTGATATTTACCTCTTCGCATTTTAAAGGAGTTTCATCCATATCAACTTGAATTCCTTTTTTCCTCCAAGAGACTCCAATTCTTGAGGATGATGGGATTCCTTCATGTAATACCCTTTCTGGGTCAGTTCTTACTCTTGACCTAGTATTCATTCTATAAGACATTTATTTCTTTTGCAATAATCACAAAGATGTTCCTTTCAGAGTCGCCACCCAAAAAACTTGGGATTAATACTCATCAAGATGGTACCTTACTAGTAACCACAAATATAGCTTGAAAACAAGTTTAAAATTTTAAGTGCCAGATACCCGGATTACTCGGATGGGCCAACTCAACTGTAACGAAAATTTTTAAACTATAAAACACCAGAGATTTCTGAATACTTCAACAAGACTTTACAATCTCTTTTGTCCCCAGCAGAGTCGCCAATTTGTTAGCACTTTTTCTTGCAATACTTACCTAATGATAATAGTATACCCAGTATACTCAGTTGCAAACTCTTTTAGGCAAGAGAAAGACTAATTTCTAAGGATTGGATAATATCCTTCTTCGTTTTTGAGCTCCACAGACTCGGGCAGGTTTTACCTTTTAAAGATTACTGATATCTCAGTCTATATATTTGGTGGATTGTTTCATTCATAGGTTATGAACCTAAAACCTCACTGTAACAACTTATAGAACACTTTAGAGATTACAATGACTAATTTAAAACAGAGTACTATAAGCCAGGCTATGGTTTTGAGAGCATAGACCAATGAGTCAAGGATTTGCATATTTCTTCCTTTTGTCCTTAGGAGGGATAACCTAATGATTCACTCTCTAAAGAATCAACAAAGTGGACACTGTCTTGCTGACATAAGTCCTTGACGAGTTCAGCTCATATATTTTAGTAACAAGTATGTTTGGAATAAATTTTAAATGTTTCAAAAACTTAGATGATGATAGATTATCAGACCCAGGTCTAGATCAATGCCTATCCTTTGGGTTATAGAGTCAAAAGCTTGAAGTTTCACATAAACAAAACACTGTAAGATACCTTACAACCTACATGCAATTAGGATAAGTTGCCTTATGAATTATCTGATTACCTCTAAAATACTGTATCAAATCCTTAAATACGGATATGCTTCCTGAAACTACTCACAAAACTTAGTTCTTTACATGAAAGAAACTTGCAAGTAATTAGATAGTCACCTTGTAACCAAAATGCTTAGGAATGCCTTACAATCTTAAACATAAAAAAACATACACAGCAAATAAAGAGACAACAATAAAGAAGAGTAAAATTGCATCGTATTTTATTGATGTAATCCTTCTTTCATATATAAGAAAAAGCTTTGAAGCTTGAAAGAACACAGGCACAAATTTAGAAAGACTGATTCTTTTTCTTATTTTTTATCATTCCTTCTAAAATACAACTCTCTTCTATATATAGGTCTTTAACCATCTTGGAATCCCTTTCAAAAGGATGCTACAAGCTTCGGATGGTCTCAGAAAACCTAACTCTAAAACTATAGAAGAGACAAAAAGAAAGAGAGAGAAGAAGCGGTGGAATGACCAAGTCAAAAAGATAAATATAGATATTCTTTGTTCTTCTCCCGATCTAGTGACTTGAATCTGATAGTATACATAGTAGATGGTAGCAGTTATGTCGAGTCTGGATGACCGTGCTTTTAGATTTACCTACATTCTCCTTTTGCAATAACTTTCCTCTTTATCTTCAATGGTGAGGTACCAAGTAGCCATCCCTACTCATCATCCAGAATTTCTTCTTCTACTGCTGGCTTCTTTCTCTTGGGTGTAGTCATCAACTCCCATGCTTTCACTTCATCATCTGATGGCCACTTGAAGTCCTGAGTACTCTATATTTGGACTTTTTGCCTGTCCCATCTTGCATCAGTGATATTCTTGATATCTACTAGAAACTTATTGATGTCAGTCTCTGCCTTGAAAGATTCATACCAATATCTTATTGAACCCTTCTACATCAATATCAATTCCTAAAATAAATGCCTCACTACTAGGCATTTTACTATCAAACTCATCCCTCCAGGCATCTAAGTCTTTTACTTGATCATCATCTCCTCTTAAGGAAAGTATAAATCTATTAAAATCATCAGAAAAGAGCTTAACTTTACCTCAATTTGGTTTAATTTTCCCTTAAAGAATGAGAGAGCATTATTAACCCTTTTGATCTCATCTTTAACTTCAGTAACTATTTCTGGAAAATCTGATCTCAGGGCTTGCAATGATGCTAGCTTCTAAAATAATTGCACCCTAGTAGACCACTTAGTAAAATAGGGGTTGAGGATAGCCAAATACCCCATTACCTCAGTGTGAAAAGCTGGCAATTTGTTATAGGTATTGAGTACAACATCAGCTTTATCTTTAAGATGTCAATTCTATGTTGTAGCACACCTTTCAATGCTCTTAAAGTAATTGCATTTCCTTTCTCTTCCTCAGCTTTTTTCTCAACCACCTCTTCAGACTTTGCTTTGTCTTCAATTTGCATGAGCTGTGGTTGCATAGGTACATACATCACCTCAAACTTTGTTTCCAATTCTTCCATCAATTTCTTTATCATTTGATCCTGTTGGTAAAGTTGCACTCGGCATAATTCTCTATCTTTTGCCAATGCACTAGTCTCTTCTACCAATGTGCTACACCTATCAGATAATTGTTTAGTTTTATCTTCATTCAAGTGAGCCCAATGTGTCATGATTTGGGATATCTCCAAATCCCCTGTATTCTACATCGTCCACACCATTTGATTTCCCACCATATTCTCCAGAATATTCACCACTTGGGGCTTTTGATCTTTTGGGGACAGGCTCCACATTGCAAAGGTCTGAGACTTTGGGTTGTACCCAAATCTTTTTATCACATCACCTATCTGAACTTCACTAGCCATCTTGAGATCTGGTTGTTTCCTTATTTGATCAATTATGAAGGTGGATGCTAAATCCCAACCCTCAGCCAATAGTATTCCACTTCCTAGTACTAGTTTCCTAGCATCCTCTGGTGAAATATCCTCATTTTTCAGGATCATAATTTTGCAAAGCCACCAATGCCTCATTAGTTATAGTCTCTTTATGATCAACTGTCAGCTCTGCTCTTATTTGTTCTTTCTTATAACATCTCAGGAAGTCTTTGAACTCCTCATTTTTCACAAAGTTATCATCATTCAAAAATTCTTGTTGATGAATCAATCTTTCATCAATACAGGCCTTAAGAGGCACTTCAACCTCATCATCTAATTCAGGCTACTGTTTCTTACCTTCCCTAATTTATTTTCTTAGGTTATGATCATATAACCCACTGCCAGGTACTAAGGCCTTACCCTTATCTTTCTTCTTATTTTGCCCTTCAGTTGAAGACTGACCTATCTCTAGTTTCTGCCTCTTTACAGCAGGTTCTTCTATATCATCTGGTTGGGTGACCATTGTCAAATCTACAATGTGGCCCTCTGCTCCTTGTAACTATGGTATTTCAGAAATATCTTTCTATGGTGAAGCATACCTAGTAGGATGTGCATAATCACTATCACTACTACTATTATATTCAGACTCTGAATAATCAGGTATCTGAGCACCTTTCTTGTCAAGAACTGTATCAAGTTGTTCTATAAGCACATAATAGTTGTCTATCATGGTTTTAATCCTGTCAAAATATGGGAGATTAGGGTAAAAACCCACAAAAGCCAACCCATTCTTCTTTATTTTCCTCTCAAGATTCAACAACTCCTGAATCCTCAGTCTTCTTGTATGAATATCATCTTCATCCAAGATATTCCTTGTTGCATCTTCCTCTATGCATTGACAGTGGACATTTGTATTGGGGATTGTAGGAGTATACAATCTTCTTACCCCTGCCATAAAACCTTCTGGGTCAATGTATCTATAAGGGGCTACCCCCATTCTATATCCTTCCAACCATTGACCCACTGCATCAATAACACCCTTGCCAATTGTGAAGTTAAAAATCTTGAACTTCCTAGGGGTCAAAGTCCCCTTCTTATGTGGGGAAAAATGCTCATTGTCTGTCAACAATAGCTGCCATATAAATTCCATTGCTGCCACTCTTGCTGGTACATAATATGGTAAGAGATGAGGTGGGTGAATACACCCATATACTCTGATGATTGTATAGTTTTCCTCCAAAAATAAATCACCCCAATTATGCTTTCCATCCCACCTATCTGTGTAGTCACATGGCCTAAGAAATTGCATAATCTTTAGTGGGATTCTTGTTCTGCTGATCCCCAAACTCTGTACTATTTGATACACAATCCAATTTTGAAAGGCACAATAATCACAGTCCCTAGAAGTGTAATTCCAAACCCTCACTCAAAATTGGATAGGATTTGGTCCTGCTTGGTAGAATCTCTGATTGGCTAAATTATTAACATCCATGATAAAAAAATTAAAATGCAAAAGGAGATGCATAAGAATGGAGTAATGTAAGAACTTAGGCTCCTTCTCCTTTGGGTTTTTCATCCTCTTCTATGTTGAAATGAAACCCTAATGCATTTCATCAATGATGTGCTAAATATAATCATAACTAGTATTGGAGTGGACCTCTTGTAGGTCCAACAACATCATCAAAATTCCCGCATCAATCTTCTCTGCGTCACCATCTATCCCTATCACTCTGCACAGGGCATAGGCAACATACTTGATATAGAAGTGTATATCCTTATAATAATATGGGCTGGTCCCGGACATAGGATCTAAATACTTTCTCACTTCTTTTAGCATATGTTTCAGCAACTGGCTTCTAGCAATACCAGGCTTCAAAGCATATCTCTGTTGTTGCTTCGTCATGTCAATTCTAGTGGACATGGTGCTGTATAAGCCGAAAGCTTGCATGAACAAATTTCTATTCAATATTAATAAGGCAGTGCCATCATCCATTTTGATTGTCTTGGATAAAACATCATAATGATTGGCTAGGTCTAAGAACAAGTCTACATCTATGAAGACATCAGGAACAATTAACCTGGCTAAACCACAGGTCGAAGGGTTTGACACTAGGATAGCCTTATCAGAGTTCTTATAAAAATAATTGAAAAGAGAAAAACCTGTTGTTCCTAGAGTAACAACATCTCAGACATCTCGATAGTCATCAATTAGCACATTTGCATTTTCTCTTTTATTCTGAGTCAAACCAGGAAGCAAACAGAGGAATTCATCTGAATAATTAAATTTTCCTTTAGCCTCATCTTCCACCCTCTCACTTTCACCACTGGTCAAGGCTACACTCACCGCTCTACTCATGTTTTTAGTGCTTGAATCTCCTCTTCTTTACCGATATTGAAACAAATCTATCACTGAGGTCCACTGACTGCCTTGTGCATAATTCTCGGGAAACAATGAACTTTTAAATCACAAAAAATTCTGCAAATCTTTGAATTTTTGCTCTGTCAGACAACTAAACTCTTCAACTTTAGGAATTATGAAAGCAAGGTGAATGTAAATGAATAAGCCATCAACTCCTTATAGTAACTTTTCAAAGAACATAGCTCATGACTTTTAGAACATCAATTCTGTCTTTAATTCCACATACTATGAACATAATTGAAAACCTAGCCGTAGTTTGCTGAGTGTGACAGGAAAATCAAATTCATAAAACTGAATCCTTGGCAAAACCTTATAAAATTCAAATGAGCTGACATGTCAACCTGGGATTGGCTCACTGTCTTACATCTCAGATACCCTTTTTCTACACAGTAATCAAAATCTAAAAAGCTTATTGGCCAACGAATGATTCACACTGACATATTTGATACTGCCGCCTTTTCACAGAATTTGGCGTTAAGCGACCACGCGACTGTGCTTATTCTTTCTATCGCTGACCCTAATCCTTAACCTATGATTTATCTGGAGACATGGTGACTACACAACTTCCTTACCTTTGCTAACCAGAGTCACCATTTGGCGATCATACGACATAAAAGGAAATCAAAGTCGTGAATGGTTATCACTAACCCACATTCTTTTATGAGACTATGCGACAAACTGTTAGTGTTAATTTTTGCAGTTATTTCTTAGTCGCCAAATGTTATCTTTCCTTTGTCAGATTGCGTGACTGCCCTTATTCACCCGATCGCTGAATGAAGATGTTGAATGCTAAAACTTCCAGAGACATCGCGACAAGGCATCCTGCCCTTAAATTCATCTGACGACCTCGCGAAAAACCCTTAGCCGCTGAGTCACAAGGAATTTTCTCCTTAGGCTCTTTTATTCTCAGACTTGGCGACTACTGTAGGATCTTTTAATGATTTTATCTAACGGCTGTCGCTTAATTGCCAAGTAACCTTTTATGCCCTCAAAATATTCTGAGACCCTGCGACTAACAGAAACCCCTAATTAGTCTCGTAGTCACTGAATAAAATTATACCTTTAAGCAATCATTCTAAAATCCATTTACCTCCTGACACATGTCATATTTTGATTTTGAAATCTAAGTTATCTGGTGACAACCCGATTGTGCTTTATCCCAAACCGCTAAAGGTTAGTCGCATAGTCTCGTGGGTTTTAACTTAATCGACATCTTTTCTAGAGACTGGGCGATAAAGGCCTTTGTATCATACTTCACTTCAGACTTATTTAGTGATTGTATGACACAAATTAATTGCAATGTCTCTTAATAAACCCTTGACCGCTGAAAACTTCTTGCGATCTCCCGACTCATCTGTGGGTCCCTCGACATATTATTGTTTTGTTTCAACGATTTCGCAATTACGCGAAACAAAGTAAATCGCGAAGTCTGGGAAAGAAAAAAGAATATTCTTATGTTGCATGATACTATGCGATAAAGGCTAATCGCTAAGTCAAAAAGAAAAAGGAATATTATGTTTTAAGTTATGCGACTAAGCGATCAGAATAGAACTCATGACTTAAGTGAGGCAAAAAGGTAACTGAGAAACATAAGCGGACAACACCTTAGGGTTTTTCTTCAAATTTGAACAGTGAAAAAGAGCTAGGGTTTCAAGTCTTTTGAATATTTTCACAGGTTTAGGCTTGAAAGCATGAGAACTTGGAGAGGGAAAACCACAAAACCGAGGGAAAGAAACCAAAACCTGGAATACAACCAACACGAGCCCTGATATCCAGGGTGCGATCCTATTTCCCAAAAGTGATCCAATTTTCCTAAAGTGAGCCTTTATGACTAAAGGTGACTCTGTACCTAAAAATAGAGAAGAGAAATTAGTCAAAAATGAATAGAAAGATGAGGTAAAGTTTGAGATTCTAGCCCATGGTGGGTGGTAGAAATGTGTGTGTATTTTGTGGATCTTGCAAGCTGCAAAACAACACTTCAATAAGTCATTATATTAGTGTAAAAAAAGGAATAAGCAATCAAATCAAATATTAAAACCAACTTATTGCTTCCTAGCTAAGAGGAGTGTGAATAATGCTATAATTTCCCTCAGATTATGTATTTATTAGTGACATATACAACTTAGAATGGAAGATTCAAATGAAACTAGCCTATATGCTCAAGAAATGTTCATTTTAACTCTAAAATTGAAGATAATAACAATGCAAATGAAGATTTTAACTAAAATGCATGAATATCTCTATTAATACTAGCAACATAAGTTTGCAAATTGAAAACTCAAATTAGGGGCCCATTGAGCTTAAAATTCATTGTATTTATAGAATAATTTGGTGAACGAGAGGTTAGGATTGAAAGTGGAAGAGAGGTGGAGATTGAATCTTTTGTGATCCATGTGAGGTGATCCAAGGGATTTAACTTCCATTGGTTAGGGATTTGAATTTCCCTTTTTGCAAATGGAAATGTAATTTAGGATTTATTTAATTCCCTTTTATTAATTACTTTAGCCATATTTTGATTTGTTTTAATTGATTTTAATTGTTTTTTATTTAATTGTCTAAGGCAATTAATTTGATTTAGTGATTACATCACTTAGGAGATTAAAATTTGATTTAATGAATTATGCCAATAAATTGAAAAATTATCTTGACATAATTAGGGGTATGATCACACTTAGGGAAAATAGGGTCTATGGTCAGAGTAGACCAAATTAGGGTGGTTACAAATGGGTCCCTAATCTTACAAGTTTGAAAGCATCCTTATGCTGCCCCTAATTTTAGAATTCATTTTGCAAACTTAAGATGTCCTAATTTCTTAATGCATTCTAGCTCAAACATTTAGAATTGTTATAATATTTCAATTGGAGCTCTAAAATGAACTTTAATTGAGCATTTAGCTTGCAATTTAGTTAAATATTCCATTCTAAGCATGATGTTGTCACTGATTTATGCATAATCTGAGGGCAATTATAGTATATTTCATATTCTTCTTAGATAGGGAGAAATATGTCAATTTTTGTGATTGATATGTGTTCTAATTCTTATATTTCATGTTATTTCACTAATGTAATGACATATTGAAGTGTTGTGTTGTAGCTAGTAGATCCAGAAAATACACACACAACTATGACTAATATCACCCGTTTACTTTAGCCTACAAATTGGATCTCACTTAACCAAACTCCATTTTTTCAAATAAAATTGGTAGCCCATAAGAATTGATTATAGAGGACATAAGAATATTTAATGACTCTTGATGGAGTTGTCTACACAAATCACATGTAAATGGGAAGGGACCAAACCAACAACTTATAAATTATCAATTTCTCAACAATCAGGATTTTCCTTCCAGTCTAATGACTAAACTTCTTGTGAAATGTAGCCAACCCATCCTACCAAAATACCCTAGGTAGAGGACTCACAATAAGAAAAATACCTAGATAAAAAGGGAAGAAAATAATCTGGAATTGAAAATCTCAGCAATCATAAATTTAATAAGCTTAGGAGTATTATAGAATAAAATAGAAGTCTTGTCCTCATTAATTATTTTCCTTAAGGAAACCATATAAAAAGTCCTTTTAAAGTTAAATTCTTCATTGGTCCATTTCTAAACCCATCAGATTTATTTCATCCACAAATTATAAATGAGAGTGAGGAGGTAAGTTATTCCCTTAGCTCCATCCTTAAATCAAACCTTACCTTACATGAGAGTTGATAAATCTTCCCAATGCTTCAACTATTAAAATAAACAAGGTGATAGTGGATCACCTAGTTGAAGGCCCCTAGAAGCACCCAATAACTCAAAAGGTTCAAAATTGATAAGATGGTGCAGAGTGAACCCTACAAGGACAACAACCAACTCTTTTGGAACAATCAACACACACTTCCCAACTCAAGGAATCAACTCCTCAAAAAGGCATTCACAACTAAGCCTTATTTTTCAACGTGTTCTTATTTGAGAAAATCTGCCCTTGACTCATCAAAAGAAAATGACTTTACAAAGGAGTTTTGACAGATTAAAAGACTTATATATGTCCCACACATTTATATTTTAAGACAACTCAACATTATCCCAAGGTTGTCTCTTCCAACACAATATCCCTTAGATTGAAAAATTAGGTTTCAGACACTAGAACAAAAAATTTAATAGAAAGATTCACAAATGGCTCTTATTAGGGTTAGTATCTCTAGCTCTTAGTAGGGTTATCCCTAATATTATGCTAACCATAATAGGGTTATCTCTAATAATATATTAGTGTCATCCCTAATAGGTGTTTCTTATGTTGTGATGCTGAGGAAAATGCTTACCATATTTTCTTGCATTGTTTTTTTTCTCAATAGGTTTGGTCCTTATTACTGCAGAAATGGAATATTTGCTGGATTTTTTCCTCTTCTCTCTAGGATTTTAGCTAGCAATGGCGGTTTCCTAGTTCTAATGATATGGTTAATGAAGCTTGGAATCTGGTGGCACCCCACGTGGCTTGGTATATTTGGAAAGAGAGGAACAATAGAATATTTAGAGACAAGAATACTAACCCTAACATTGTGTTATAAAATATTCTTAGTTGATCCCTACCACTGTGTTAGAAAATCCCAATCTTGGGAGTAAGAGCTACATTGGTATTAGCAAGGTTGTCTTGTCTAATACAATGGTAGGGTTAGTATGTTTGTCTCTAAATTATGTTGTTTCTCTCTTTCCAGAGATACTAAGCCATGTGGGGAGCCACTATATTCCAAGCTTCATTAACCATATCATAAAAACTAGGACACTACCATTGCTAGCTAAAATCCTAGACAAAAGAGGGAAAATCCAACAAATATTCCATTTTTGCAGTAATAAGGACCAAACCTATTGAGAAAAAGAGCAATGAAAGAAAAGATGGTTAGCAGTTTCCTCAGCAACACAACATAAGAAACACCTATTAGGGATAAATAATTCCCTCTTGATGAGATTATCCATGGTTAAATATTTATTTTGAATAAAAATCCAATAGAAAATCTCAATCTTGGGAGTAAGAGCTTTGTTCGAGGCTTTAACCCATAAAGGTTTGGAAGCAGGAGGGTCAAATTGCAAAAGGATGGCAAAAGCCATAGAAAAACACTCATTGGAGGTGAGTCCCCAAATAATAGTATCCTCATTAGTATCAAAAATGTGTTGGGCAATACTAATGAAGATACTATGATTTGGGGACTCACCTCCAATGGGTGTTTTTCTGTGGCTTCTGCCATCCTTTTGCAATTTGACCCTCATGTTTCCAAACCTTTCTGGGTTAAATCCTTGAAAAAAGATCTTACTCCCAAGATTGAGATTTTCTATTGGATTTTTATCCAAAATAAATCTTTAACTGTTGACAATCTCATCAAGAGGGGATTATTTATCCCTAATAGGTGTTGTTTATGCTGTAATTTTGAAGAAACTGCTAACCATATTTTCTTTCATTGTTCTTTTTCTCAATGGGTTTGGTCCTTATTAGTACAAAAATGAAATATTTTCTGGATTTTTCCCTCTTCTGTCAAGGAATTCAGCCAACAATGGCAGTGTCCTAGTTCTAATGATATGGTTAATGAAGCTTGGAATCTAGTGGCTCCCCATGTGACTTAGTATCTCTGGAAAGAGAGGAACGACAAAATATTTAGAGACAAGCATACTAACCCTACCATTGTGTTAGAAAAAATCCTAAGGGGTACCTATGAAAACCTAAATAAGAGATATACTCAGAATATCAATTGTTGGAATATAAATGAAACCAAGACAAAGATTTTCAAAAGGGAGAACATTGTTTGGAGATCTCTGTCGGAAGGATGGATTAAAATTAACTTTGATGGATTTTATAAAGGAAACCCTAGCCCTACTAGGTGTGGTAGCATTATCAAAGATAGAAATGGAAACTTCATTATGGATAATGTGGCCCCATTGGGAACTCAGACCAACCATGTTGTCAAGGCAATGGGAGCCCTTAAGGGTCTTGAATTAGCTAAAAATCTAAATTTTAAAAATATTTGGTTAGAAGGAGACTCTATGAACATAATAAAGTGTCTTAAGGGATATCCTAACCCTTCATGGACTATTGGAAATATTATTATGAAAGCTAACAAAATTATTAATACCTTTAACAAATCTTACTTTTCCCACCTGAACAGTGAAAGCAATGGTGTGGCCAACAGCTTGGCAAATTTTGGTGTGAGATCTGATGTCGTCACCACTTGGGAGGATTACATGAATGTGAATGATGAAACAAAATCAAAGGTTAATTATGAAAAGATCATCCATAAAGAGGGTATTCTATAAATTATTAAAGGTCATATGTGCAAGTACTACATAGGCTACATAAATTTATTGGAAAGAGTGGGGCGTAGAATTTGGTAATAATTATATTCTCTCCTCCCACACTTTCTAGGTCACAATTTCCATTTGTGTTTATTATTATAGATAGAAATGAAAACTTTATTGAGGCTAATATTTCCCCATTGGGAAATCAAACCAACCATGTTTTCGAGGCAATGGGAGCCATTAAGGGTCTTGAATTAGATAAAAATCTAAATTTTCAAAATATTTGGTTAGAAGGAGATTCTATGAACATAATAAAGTGTCTTATGGGAGATTCTAACCCTTCCTAGACTATTGAAAATATTATTATGAAAGCTAAGGAAATTATTAATACCTTTAACATATCTTACATTTCCCACCTATATAGAGAAAGCAATGGTGCGGCCAACAAATTGACAAATTTTGGTGTGAGATCTGATGTCATCACCACTTGGGAGGATTATGTGAATGTGAATGATGAAACAAAATCAAAGGTTAATTATTGAAAGATCATCCATAAATAGGGTATGCTCTAAATTATTAAAGGTCATATGTGCAAGTACTATGTAGGCTGCAAAAATTTATTGGAAAGAGTGGGGCGTAGAGTTTGGTAATAATTATATTCTTTCCTCCCACACTTTCTAGGTTAGAATTTCCATTTGTGTTGATCTTGCTGATAACGAAAACCATTGTAAGAAAAAGTCTTTAATAGGGCAGAGTGATTTATGTTTGAATTCTAGAAATATGGGAGAGGATCTAAAAAGGGAAGAGCCTACGAATTGTTGTAAGCTTAAAGGGGAAGATATGGCCATGGTTTGGCATAAATTTCATAAGGGTAACATTAGTCCTTATTTGGAAAAACTCCATGGTTTTGAAAAGGTTGTTACCTAGAGGTTTTTTGAGGGATGGAGAAAGGACACTATCACGATGGACGGGAAACCATAACCTCTCTGTCTAACTTATAGCTCAAGTTAGTGGAATCCCTAATAAGGGTTCAAAATTCTATATAAAAAAGAAGATTTCTGACATGGCTGTGAAGAAATTTCCTAAGTTGGAGAAAGAGAAGGAGGCGTTATCTCAAGCCAGAGCTAATCGTTTCATAGATGTTTCTATAATCAAAGAAATTTGGTGTAACATTCTATTAGTTATAATGGAGTATATCACCCTCGATGGGCATTTCACATGGGCACAGTCCCATTATTTTATGGTGTTCAACAACTTCAGGTATACATACTTGATCAATATTCCTTATTATTTAAAAATTTCTCTTGTTAAAAGCCTTCATGAGAACAAAAAGAAAACTAAGAAGATCATTCGGCATGAGGGTTTGATTCTACTCATTTATGAGAACACTAGGGATACCATCCTGGACCCTGCTATCAAAATCCTGAATAAGGGGAAGGGTAAGCAGATGGAAGAGGGTACCCCTGATAGTGGTTTGAAGAAACCTAAGTCTGCGAAGAAGGAAGCTACTGAGAGTACTTTTGATGAGGATAATGACACTGATGACTCTAAGGAAGTAGATGGTCTTGAGACCTAAAATATGCCTAGCCCTAATAGGGAGGAGGAGGATACATAGGACTCTGAGGATAATGATGATACTCAGGAAATGGGGGAGGATGAAGGGAAAGACCTCAAGATTTCTGAGAAGGAAGTTGAGCTCGACAATGAGAACATTGTTTTTTCTAAAAATATCACCCAGAAGGTGGATGATGAGATGGTGAAGAAGAATAATGAAGAAGAGAGTAGGGACAAAAAGGAAAGGGATGATATTGTCAAAAACACGGAAGGTATGTCTGGGGAAATTTTGAATTTTGAAAACTTTATTGTCCAAAAATCTCAAAATTTAGATGACCTGGTTGAAAAAGCATTCCATTATTCGAGGATGTAAACTTCTAATAAGAAGGAAAGCTACATAGTTGAGGAGGTTCCTACCCTAGATGAGTTTTTTTTCTGGTATGAGGCATGATTTATTTTCACATGTCTCAGAATATGCAGGAAAATACAGATGAGGAAAATGAAGATATCAGTGAAATTAGGGTCAGAGAATCCTCTATTAGTTTGGTTTTTGAGGATTTTGATGATAAGGAGGAGATCACTATTGGGACCCTTCAGACTACTACAGTTGAGGCTTTGTACTCCTTCATATTTAATAAGTGGTTCTTCCAAGATATAAAAAGACTTAATCTGAAGTGCAGAAAGCTGGAGGCTATGAACACCATTCTCGAGGAGTAGATGGAAAAAGGTAGCAAAGAGGGTAATTCCACCCAAAATATGAACAATGACCTGAAAGAAATGAAGAATAGAATGTACAAGATCGAGGGTACTATTTTGGGCATTCTCCACCATATCAAAGATAGGATGAAATCCTCATCCACTAATCTCAAAATTTTGGTCAATTTGTTGGACAATGGTCTGGGAGAGGGAGCTAAACAGAGGGATGATGACCTGGAGATTAGTGGTGGGCTCAGTTCTAGAACTTGGGCTAGCAACAAGAAAAAATCCCCCATAGTTAAGAAAAATGTGGAAGAGATGAAGAACCTTATTGGGATGATGGATTATATCTAGGCTAATATGAATGAGACCCTAGAGGAGAATGTTGTTGTAATGAGTGCTGGTACCTGAGCTGGTGTTTTAGCTAGTTTCTATCTTTTTTCTAGTTTTTTTTATTTCCTTTTTTGGTCATATGTGTTTCCCCCCTATGGGTTGTTTGATGATGTAGCTTCTTTTTGTTGCTGATAATTATTCCTATCTTTGTAATTCCATGATGTAAAGGGTTTCAGGTCCCTTCAAAACTTGTTTTTACTAGTAATCCCTTCAAAACTTTTTTTTACCAGTAATAAAAAATAAAATAAAATAAGGGAATTAAAAAACATGTTTTCATTCTCCAATGGACCACAACACCCTTACATCACCCAAAAAACAAGACCCATCACTTTTTCTTATGTCACTTGTTACCAAATAGGCCTAGTTCCTTGTAGCCCTAGTGAACAGGTATTTTTACCTTAGTTTGAAAATTCCTTAGAATATGACAAAAAAAATGACCATTTAGAATACCATTTTTGGATTTTCTCTATTTATATCAAGTTGAACTTTTGACCCTCTTAGTTGATGGAAAAACGCCTATTGGTCTCAGAGACCTAATTGGCCTTTAGGCCTCCCTTAAAGAAAAAATTATATTTGTAACCCCATAAATTTCTCACTCAAGGCTTGACTCACCTTGTGATAAAACTTACAACACCTTTCCAACCATTAACTAGTTCCCAAATCCCTTATATAAACTTTTGGAACTCAATTTGCTTCCAAACCTTATCTCTCAGTCTGCCACATTGAGACGTCAGACCTTAAAATGGTCCAACCCAGGTTGCCACCTTTTGGTCCCACTCCAAAACTTCCTAAATCTTAAAATACATAGTACAACCTAACATACCCCTTTTAAATCATAATTTTTTAATAGTGGAATGTGAGTTCTTTAGGCATTTCTTCTACAAAACCCTAGTTTTGAGGGTTTGATACAGTCATAAATGAATTGGCTACAACTTACAAAAAAATGAATGAAAAGACACCAAAAGACCACAAAATTGAAGTTTATTTAAAAAATTTACTATTCATGCCCAATTAATCCTTGTGGTAATCCATACAACTATGTACAACAAGTTTGATTACAAGAAAAATAGGAAATTTTGAATATTTTATTAAATGATAATTGTAAACACTTCAAAAACAACATTGTCTCAACCCAAAGAGGATTAAGTAGACATTTTTCCACCATTGTAACTGAATCTAGCCATTTTTTGAACCAAATGACTGTTGAATTCAAAATTTGCAGTCTGTCGTTCAAATTGCAAAACTTACATAGCAACTTTTTTTACAATTTTGCAACTTTTGGCATTTTGTTATTCTGACTAAAATATGAACATTATTACATCATTTATGTGCCAAATATGACCTAAAATACTCAAAAAACATCATTTGTACACTATCCTTTCATATTTGACCATGTTGACCATTTTTTACATGCTAGGTCCCGATTGGCCTTACAAGAACAAATTGGCTCATTTTCCTTACAAATGACTCCATGAGTTTACAATTGACATAAAAATTATCCTAAGGACCTTATTACATGCTTTAACATCAAAATAAACACAAAAATATTCATAGGCCCCTTAGTCCCATAGGTGCTCCTACGCCATACTCCCCGTGTGGAATGATCTCAAGTTCTCTTTGAGATGATATCTTCAACGATGACTCCATGATGTTTGATATCATCTTCTGACATCCATGTTTCATATTTCAAGAAATCCCTACCACTTGACTAGGTGTTCATGGTAAATCTTTCTCCTAGTCTTCTTAGCTTCTCTTCTATCCAAAATACATTCTAGCTTCACAGGTTGACTTGGAGGTAAGTAAATGATCCAATCCTCATCGTCTTTGGCTTCTTCACCTATATATGTACCTTCATTCATGAATATTTTATAGGGAGATAGATCAGATAAATTAAAAATGGGGGAAATATCTATGTTTGGGGGTAATTCAATTTCATAGGAATTTTTCCCATATTTGTGCACAACTCAGTAAGGCCCAATATTTTTCATCATAAATTTTGTGTATTTCCCTTTAGGAAGTCTATCTTTGTTCATGTCTTAAATTGTAGGTCTATCCTCTTGGCATATGCTCCTTCCTTATACTTTTCATATTGCTTTGAAGTGTGTTTCTAACCTGTTGATGAATGTCACTCATTACCACTGCAAACTCTTCTTCTTGTACACTTATTTTGTCCATCCCCTACATATCTCTGAGTTCAAACATCCCTCTAGGATGAATGTCATAAACTATCTCAAAAGGACTCTTACTATTTCTTCTATTGGTAGAGTCATTGTAAGTACATTCTACCTATTGTATTATCATAACCCATACCTTTCCATGTTCTTTTTTTAGACATCTTAGGATATTTCCTAATGACCTATTAACCACCATAGTTTTTCAATTTGTTTGAGGGTGGTATGCAGAACTGAATGCCAAGTTAATTCCCAACTTCTTCCATAGTGTTCCCCAAAAGTGCCCCACTAACTTTGAGTCTCTATCTGATACAATGTTAAGTGGTAAGACATGGACCCTCACAACCTCCTTGAAGAATAGGTTGGATATAAAGGATGCATCATTTGTGCACTTACATGGGAGAAAATGAGTCATTTTTCTAAATATGTCTACCACAAAAAAAAAACAATTTCATAACCTACATTATTCCTTGGCAAACCTAATTTAAATTCCATGCTAATAATTTCCCATGATGTACTGGGGATTGGTAGGGGTTGGTATAGACCTACATTTGATGAAGATCCTTTTGCCTTTGACACACAATACAACTTTCCACAAATCTCCAAATATCATTTTGCATCTTAGGCCAATAATAGAACCTCCTTACCTAGTCTAGGGTCTTATCCAAGCCAAAATGTCCTCCTAAGATTCCACTATGTTTCTCCTTTATCAAATTTTCCCTCATAGAACATCTTGGGACACACAACTAACTTCCCTTAAATAGTAACCCATTCTTCAGTTCATATTCAAAGTATTCAGTATTAAAAGAATTAGAAAACTTGTCATAAACATCATATACCTCATGGAAATCCACACCCTCCTTGTACATGTCCTTGAGTGAGTCAAATCATATGCTCTGCAACTATATCTCTTGGACTACAAGTACTCTCCTAATCAAAGCATCTTCTACCTTTTTTTCATGTCCCTTTTTTGCCCTTTATTGTGAAGGTGTATGCATGTAAGTGTTCCACATATTTCATGTGTTTATGAATTAATTTGTCCTATGCATTCAAGAAAACTAAGGTATGATTGTTAGTGTATATAATAAACTCCTTGGGAAAAATGTAGTGCCTCTATTTTTTTGAGGATATTACCATGGCATATAGCTCTAGGTAATACAAGGATTATTTTCTTTTAGTCACATTTATCTTCCCACTGAAAAAAACTACTGGCCATCCCTCTTGCCTCAAGACTGCCCCAATTGCTAAATTACTAGCATCACATTCTATGGTGAACAATTTATTGAAATCTAGAAAAACCAAAATGGGTTGTTGGGCCACATTTTTATTTAGGTATTCAAAACTCTTACCTGCAGCACCTGTCCAAGAAAATTTACACTTGCCTCCACCTTTTATGGTCTTGAATATGGGTGCACAGATATGACTGAAGCTCTTGATGAATGTTCTTTAAAAAGTGTCTAATCTATGGAATATTCTCACATCCCCAACTGACCTTGGGGTGGACCATTTAAAAATAGCTTCAACTTAAGAGGGGTCCATCTTGAAATTATCCTTGGAGATGAAAAATCCCAAATATACAAGCTCCCACTTCATAAATTCACTCTTCTCTAAATTTATCATTAACATCTCCACATGTAGTCTCCTCAAAACCATGTCTAAGTGCTTTAGATTATCCTCTTTAGACCTGTTGAATATCATAATATACCACTAAAAACTTTCCAATGAAATCATGCAACACTTTATTCATTAACCTCATAGATTAACTTAGTGCATTAGAGATCCCAAAGGGCATAACCAACCATTCATAAAGAGCCTCATTAGTTTAAAATAAGTCTTCTATTCATCTCCCTCTCTTACCCTTATCTGATGGTAACTACTTTTTAGGTCTATTTTAGAGAAATGAGTTGCTCCTCCTAGAAAATCCATTAGGTCTTCCATTCTAGGGATTGCAAACCTATATCTAATGGCTATTCAATTTATTTCCCTAGAATTCGTGCATATTCTCAACTTTCCATCCTTTTTAGGGGCTAGGATTGTTGGCACTACACATGGACTTAAGCTCTTCCTCACTAGTCCTTTTTCTAACAATTATCGCACCTAACTTTCATTTTGTCTTGGGGTCATCTTATATGCTTCTTTATTAGGAAATTAACTCCTATAACCAAGTATATTTGATGAATAATATCTCTAATTGGGGGAAAATAATTTAGGATGTCTATAGCCACTATACCTCCATATTTGTCTAACAATTCTCTCACCTCCCTAGGAATCTCCTTTTCCTTAATGTCCTCAGCCTCATCTTTTGGTTTCAAAATCAGAGAAAAACCTTGGTTACCTTCTTCCCTTAATGTCTCTAGGAACTCATTTTCTCCTATCATCATGCTATTAGGCCCTTCATGTTCTGGATTATTTCCTTCTAGAAATGGTATCAATTTATATGTCACCCCATCTTCTAGGATTGCGTAGGTGTTTTTTTCACCATCATATTTATATTTCCTATCAAACTGCTAAGGTCTCCCTAGAAGAAGATGACAAGCATCCATAGGGATGATATCACACAAAATATTATCTTTGTAGGCTCCTATATTAAACTCTATCCATGCTTGTTCACCCAATAGTACTTTTTTCCCCTTATTCAACCATGAAACCTTATAAGGGTTAGGGTGATAAGTCCTTTTCAAATTCAACTTATCTACCATCTTTACTGAAACAATATTATCTATGCATCCATAGTCTACTATTACCTTTCAGATATTACCTTGCACTTTGCAATTGATTTTGAACAATGCTTTCCTCTGCGGTGGCTCCTTGGTGACAAGGACCTTGAGAAAAGTCCTCTGAAACATCAATTCCTCCCCAATATTTGAATTAACATTCACTGCAGGTGATGCAACACTTTCCTCATCTTCTTGCATCAAGTAATTACTTCTCCCTCCTCCATGAGACATAGATGCTTTCTTTTCAAGACATCTGACTGCAGTATGGCCCACTTGGTTATAGGTATAACATCTTCTAGTAAAAGGATTTGAACCCCCACTAGGCCCACCAAACATTCCTCTCCCATCATAACTCCTTACCCTTTTGCCTCCTCCGATATTCAAAGCCCCACTCTGCTCATTATGACTATGCTCACCATGAGACCTTTGGGTTTGGTTCCTTCCTCCAAAACTATCTTTGCTCCTGAATTTTCTTACACCTCTACCTCTACCACTTTGTTCACTTTTCCCCTTTAGTTTTCCCTCTTCCCTCAAAGCTATCTGAAAACATATATCCGCAATCTTAGGTGTCATCAAACTAATGTCATCTTGGATGTTGAACTTTATCCTATTTAAATACCTAGAAACCTTCTGTTACTCATCTTCACAATGCCCTGATCTAAGGCTCAATTTGTGAAATTCTTTTGTATATGATGTGACATCTAGGTCTCTCTGCTTTAGGTTTTGCAGTCTTCTATATAATTGTATTGAAAGGAAAAAATCAAGAGAAAATAAATAAACAAAAATCCAAGAGAGTTAATTGAATAGAAGATTGTTAGCATGAGAAATACATAAACATGGAGAAATCACCAAAAGATCCAAGACAAGGAAACATGAATTTTTAAAAGTGGAAAATAAAGGAAAAATCTCTTGTGAATTATGAATGAGAAAAATCCAGAGAGAGAGAGAGAGAGAGCTCAGTTACAATAACATCATAATGTTGAAATGAGAGAGAGGTTAATCTCTTAAATAGATATGAGGAGAGGAATTACAAAGTAACTCACAAATATATGAATTCCACCATTCATCATAGGTGTGTGCAAAGTGGAAACATACTCTTAAGGAGGATAAACTATTTTCCTTAATAAAGGAATTATAAAGAAATGACATGTCCTCCTACTTGTACTAGAGGATAAAATACATTTAGGATACCTTGGTTTATCCTAAATTAAATAAATACAACCAAGGAAATATTAAATATTCTAATAGCCCACATTAAAAATTACTTGGGGAGTTTAAATCAATGGGTATCAACCCCAAATTTTTACTTCTCTTTAGAAAGAGGCTTTGTCAAAACATTTTCAACTTTATCTTCCCTCTTGCAATAGATGAGTGACACTTTTTTGTTTTCAACTTGTTCGCTAATGAAGTGATGTTGGAGAGAAATATGCTTTGTACTTGCATGAAAAATAAGATTCTCTACCAAGGAAATGACACC
>MU223105.1:3085485-3097541 GCA_018584345.1 Thuja plicata | reverse complement strand
ATTAATTATTTAATTAATTTTGAGAATTTGATTAGATGATTTGGGGAATGAATTTAGAGGAAAATAGATGATTAATTAATGATTAAAAAACCTTTAATTAATAGATGAAAATTAGTGTTTTTAATGTCAAGCCGCAAGCCTATCCATTTTCGGGTGTCTACAGAACTTTCAAAGCCCAACGGTTCAATGAAACCATTTTAACATAGTGAACAACTTTAAATCAGGACCGTAGATTTCAACAATCTCTCGTCTATCGTGCAGCTATCAAAAAATCATGAAAACCACTATTCACTTTGGAAACGTGTTAGCTAGGCTTAATGGCTTGATTGTTAGATCTCGTGCATCTATGATATAAGCCTTTAAGTGAATCATCATATCTTCTTAACTTGACCACATGTTACTTTACCCCACACTTCACTGACTATAGGTATAACTTCACGGATAGGACACACGTCAGCTAGACTTAATGACTTATACATTAGATCAACTACATCTTCACTTTAAGTATTTAAGTTGGTCATCAAATCAACTACAAATTGCATCACTTTTACCCTCTCTTTACCGATGTGTTGGGCTCGCCAATTGCCAGATGTCGCTCAAACTTAATGGCTTATACATTAGATCTTGATCTCTACTATAAGTCTTTAAGTCAACCATTGGATTGATCAGAACTTGTTAGCACTTTAATCTTAGGTTAACTTTATGCAACAGGGCCCACATCATCAAATGGATAGATGTCAGCCAGATTTAATGGCTTAAAAGATAGATCGACTACATCTTGATGTTAAGACATTACATCATCCATCCGATCAAAAATAAATTACATTCACTTTACCATAACCTTTGTCATATGTTGGGGCCCTCCAAATACATGTGTCATCATGACTTAATGTCTTACTGGATAAATTGACTACATCTTGATGTTAATCCATTACGGTGTCTGTTGGATTAAAAGGAAGTTGACTGCATTTTATCTACTGACTTTTAACAAATCTCGACCCCGCCAAAACATGTGGCGCTCAGACTTAATCGCTTAAAGGATAGATAGACCGCATCTTGTAATTAATCATTTACACCATTCGTTGGATTGAAAAGAAGTTGCACGACACATGATCATTAAAATAAAAGGCTTGCGGGTGTCCAGACTTAGGGTAAAATAAAATAATTAAAGTTCCAAGTCTATAGGATAATAAAATATGACCTTGCCCAATGTCTAAATGGACACATGAGTTTTTAAGACTTTAAGTGAAAGGATAAAGTAAGTCAAAATTATAAAACTACCCTACCAACTTAGGGTTTTAAACTGATAACTCCAAAATTGAAGACCCAAACAAGGGTTTTGCACCACACAGAACTTGGCTTGAAACTTTTAAACACATGAGTCAAATGGTTTGAAAAAAAATTGTATAG
This sequence comes from Thuja plicata, assembly GCA_018584345.1. Taxonomy (NCBI): domain Eukaryota; kingdom Viridiplantae; phylum Streptophyta; class Pinopsida; order Cupressales; family Cupressaceae; genus Thuja; species Thuja plicata. Next base: position 3,096,131 of record MU223105.1, on the reverse strand, counting down.
ACCTAATAGTCTACAAATCAGACAAATGGGAATATTGTTCTAGACATTCCTAACTTAGTGAAGGACATTGGAGCACAAGATATCAGTCTATCACTAATTGGTGGTGATGAGATAATAGGAAAGAAGGATTAATTATTACTTTTGGAACAGAAAGAAGAGATAATTTATGAGAAGAAAGAAGAGAAAGATGAAGAAAGCAAGCACATGGAGACTCTAAAGAAGATTGAAGCATAACCTAAGATTTCAAAGGACTTAAGTCTTGTAAAATCTAGTGCACAAAAGAGACATAAATCGATGACTATTGCTGAATATGAAGAAGAAATTGATAAAGAATATTTACCGATCACACCAGTAGATATATCTAACTTCAAACCTAAGGAATTGATGAAACTTTAAGAACAATTAAGGGTTCAGGATGTAAGGAACAATATGAAATCAAAGAAGAAGAAGGCATGAGTATTAAGCCAAGCTAGAGACATCCTAGCTGATTTAGTGCCTGAGGTAACATATGATGAAAATGACACACCTATTGATCAAATGGAAACACTTATGAAGGTTATTCTACATCAAGGCCCAGACTTGTAAACTATTGCAGTGAGGCAGGCATAGGAGAACTTAGAGAAGAAGGTGACAGGAAAAATGATGGAAAAGATTACAGAAGATGGGATCAAATTATCAGGCTTGATAGATGAAGTTAAGTGTACATTGACTGAGGCAAGTCAACTGATTATCAAACTATCAAGATGTTCAAACTTTGTTCAAGATTTGGAGCGAAGCAGAGCTGAAGCTGAGAAGGATTTGGAGAACTTAAGCGGTCAACTTGATCCACTTTCAAGTTCATTCATAACTTAAAGTCATCTGTTAGAATAATTGAGAGGGGGATGAATCAGTGGCCTTAAAAATAATTCCAATAATCCAACCAAAATTTATTTCTCAAACATAATACCCTCTAGTTATCTTTTAGTCCATCAAGATGAATTCCTTAAATAACTTTAGCAAATATATATTGCTCAGTAAGATATATTGTTTATCTTTTCTAGATTTTACCGAGTGGCAACAATTAAACTTAGTGTTTACCGACCAATCTAGTTTTAGTAATGTGTAAAGTAAACTATCAATGCAATGAAATAAATATACATTTGACACATGTTTTTTTAAAGTGGAAACCTTATTAGGGGAAAAATCACTTGGGACCAGTAACCCAAAATTTTCACTCTTCTAAAGTGAGCTCGGTGAAGAGCCAACCCTGGTAAAGGTTACAAACACACTGTTAAGTGCGAACTTGTTAGAGGATTTAAAACTAATAGTTTGTCTTTTGACCTAGCATTCACTATGTTGTCAATAAGAAAACCTTTTGATACTCTTGAGTATCTCAATATATTAAGGATGGTTAAATCTCACTCGGTTAAAAGATTTTCTGAATCAATGGTTAAACTGATATAGTAAATGATCTATTCAATAATACAACTTTAACATGCAGATTTTTAGATCTATTGTTAGTCCAATAATACCTCTCTGATCAATGTTCACTTCATTTCCTTTGCTTTCATTCTTTCTTCCTTCTACTCGGTGAATGCTCTATCCTTTGTTGCTTGGTGTCTGTAGAATTCCTTGGCTCTATTCTTCAGCTTGTATGATCAGATCTGCATGAAGCATTCAATCTTCACCAGAATATATTCAACATTCCTCTTTTTTTATAAAGAATTCTTTGTCTCTTTATATAAACATGATTTAGCCACTTAATTTCCTTGTTTTCATCGTAGATCACTTCTTGATCTGTAAAGCTCACCATGCTTGCTTTAATCTGTAAATCTCTCCTTCTGTTTTATTCCGCAAATCTCTCCATAATAAATGGGAATAAGATGTGCTTTAAATATTTCTCTTTTCTTTAGTTCAACTGATCGTTCATAATAAAGAACTCAATCAGTTAATCTAAATATAGCTCCTGCCAACTCAATGTTTTTTTCATTCTTTATCTTCACTTCTGATCGATGATCAACTTCAGTTAGCTTGGTCATTGACTCAAGTTGTGCTCGGTTACAACTTCAGTTATGCTCGGTAAATAGATCTTGCTTGGTAACCTCTTTCTCAGTTACTGCGGTGCTCGGTATACACTGTGAACTACACAGTATTCACTATCCTTCAGTGTGCACTTTCCGTTAGTGTTTGTTGTCACTCAGTGTATACTATTACTTGGTGTATATAGAAATTTTATCTTTTACCGACCACATAAAATTTGTCTCTTCAACTCTTTTAAGTTTATGACAATATGTGTATGACCAATCAAAACATATCAAGTTGACAACAATGGCAATACAATACATTAACTAATTTAATATCTTGCATTCACTTTTGCAGCTCGGTGATCATCAACTTATCATCTTCAAACATTCAATTAGTTATAGTTCATCAATCTCTCTATTTGGCATTGATGGCAACACAATATGAAATATGCCATATCATACCAAACTTATTGTTCTATAACTAATTCAAATATCTGACTCTCGGTAATCTCTTCTAGCTTAGATTTGATTCTTGATGTGTGCTCTCCCTTTATTCATTCCCTTCAATGGATAGGTGTAGCAATTCTGTCTTCTAATTTTTGTCTCTCCCTTTCTTGTAGAATATCTTCTCTTCATCATCAATGGGTCTTTCTCTCCCTATGTAGAAACTTATTTCTCTAATATTTTCCTTCCCTTTGACTGATGTTCTTCTCCCTGATGGATATTTCTTTCTCTCCCTTATCATTGGATATTTCATTGAATTTCTCTCCCTTTGACAACAATGCCAAACAAAAACACATCATTGAATCTCTTGTCCATCAACAATATAGCTATGTAGTAGCCAACAATATCTCTATTGTGTGGTTTAGATAAGTACCTTCATGTATTGATATGTCATTGCAGTACATATCCAGCTTGCATCAACATGATTGATCTTCTGATAATGTGTAGGCTGATGCAACCTCTTAGTCATCTTAGTGACCAGTACACAAGGGTCGAACCCCTAGTATATTCCTCAGGTACTCAAATGTATCTTTTGGTAATGGTTTTGTGAATATTTTTGCTAGTTGATCTTTGGATTGTACATATTCTAGTATTATCTCTTTCTCTTGTACTTGTTCCCTTAAGTAATGATACTTAATAGCTATGTGCTTTGTCTTAGCATGCATCACAGGGTTCTTTGAGATGTTTATAGCACTATTATTATCACAATAGATAATTAATGGGTCAAGAATTTATTCATTCATACATTTCAACAATTGCTTGATCCATGAAATGTTAGAGAAATTTACAACAACAGCCACATATTCTGCTTCTGCAGTTGATTGTGATATGCATCCTTGCTTTTTACTTATCCATGTGACAAGTCTATTACCCATAAAGAATGATCTTCTTTTTGTGCTCTTTCTATCATCTATGTTTCTAGCCCAATCAACATCAGTATAAACTTGTAGCTCAAATTTGCATTCTTTATTGTACCACAAACCATAGTCTTCGGTATTCTTCAGATATCTCAATATTCTTTTAACAACAGTCAAGTGTGATTCCTTAGGATTAGCAGAGAATCTTGCAACTATACCAACTACATGTGTTATATTAGGTCTAGTGTGTACAACATACATTATTTTACCAATAATAGATTTGTATAAGGTCTGGTTTACCCTGGTTGTCTTATCTTCCTTTGTCAATTTGCATCTAATTGCCATAGGTGTTCCAACTGGTTTGGAGTCCTCCATATTGAATATCTTCAAAACTTATTTGATGTATTTGGATTGTGTAATGTAAATGCCTTCTTCCTGTTGTACAATATGTAGACCAAGGAAAAATTTGATCTCTCCAAACATTGAAATTTCAAATTCTTTGCGCATTTCATAAGCAAATGATTTGCATAGCATATCATTACCTCTAAATATGATATCATCAACAAATATCTTAGCAATCAAAATTTTATCATCAGTATCTCCTTTCAAATATAGATTACTGTTGTCACTTGTTCTAACAAATCCAATACTAATGAGATAAGAGTGAAGTTTTTCATAGCATGCTCTCGGTGCTTGTTTTAATCCATACAAGGCTTTGTGTGGTCTACAAACCATGTTCCTCTTGTTAGGATCAACAAACCCTTCAGGTTGTTCAATGTATACCTCCTCTTCTAGTATTCCATTCAAAAATGCAGATTTAACATCCATTTGGTATACTTTGAATCCTTTAAAAGCAGCATAAGCAAATAGAATTCTTACTCCTTCTAGCTAGCAAAGGGTGCAAAGTTTTATCCATAGTCAATACCTTCTTCTTGTGCATACCCTTTACATACCATTCTTTCTTTGTTTCTTGTGATTTCTCCATTCTCATTCAGTTTGTTTCTAAAAATCCATTTGGTACCAATGACATTTTTGTCACTTGGTCTAGGTACTAATGTCCATGTTTTATTCTTCTCAATCTGTTCAATCTCTTCCTACATTTCACTAACCCATTCTTGATTCTCAAGTGCAGTATTAACAGTTTTAGGCTCAAAATCACAAATCAATCATCTAGTGTTAAGAGACTTACTTCTTGTTCTCATTCCAGCTCTTTTGTCTCCAATTACTCGGTCCTGCAGATGGTGTCTTTTGACATATTTAGCAAGTACAGGTTCAAATATATGTTCTTCATCTTGATCTTCATTTTTATCATCATTTTGATTTTCATTATCACTTGGTTTAGCATTGTGAACATTTTCCTAATTCTCGGTGTGTGCAGCGTGATGCTCAGTTGCATTGTTTTGTCGCTCAAGCAAGGTGTCAAGTTCTACAATGTAGAAAAATTTGTTGTAATCTTCTAATTCCTTTCTACTTTCCTCATCATTTTTCTCAACAAAATCATCCACTTTAACATTTGCACTTTCAATGATTTTGTTAGAAGATTTATTTAGACATTTATAAGCTTTGCTCTTAGTAGAATGTCCTAGAAATATTCCTTGATAACCTTTAGATTCAAGTTTCCCATTTCTATCATCTTTCAGTATATAACATTGACTTCCAAAAATTCTAAATTAACTCACATTTGGTGTGTATCCATACCATAGCTCATAAGGTGTCTTATTGGTATCTTTCTTCAATTGAACTCGGTTTAGTGTATAGACAAAAGTACTTATAGCTTCTCTCCAGAATGTTTGTGTGATGCATTTTTCAATCATTAGTGTTATGGAACAGTCAACAATTGATCTATTCCTCCTTTTAGCAATCCTATTTTGTTGTGGTGTTCTCGGTGTAGAAACCTGTCTTGTAATCCCATGCTCATTACAAAAGTTAGTGAATTCATCAGAAATAAAATCTCCTCCTCTATCTGATCTTAAACATTTCAGTTCTTTTCCACTTTATTTTTCAACTTTAGTTTTATACCATTTGAACATCTTAAATGCTTTAGATTTCTCTTTTAAGAACATAACAATCATCATCCTAGAATAGTCATCAACAAATAGAATAAAGTATCTATCACCATAATATCTCTTTGTTCTCATTGATCCACATAAATCAGTATGGACTAACTCTAGAATATCATTAGATGTGTAGGTTTTTCTCTTGAAACTAGACTTTGCCATTTTTCCTTTTTGACAATTCTTGCACATGACATGGTCAGGATTTGACATACTCGGTAAGCCTCTTATTTTTATTTTCTTACTTATCTTAACCATGTTGTCAAAATTCACATGACATAACCTTTTATGCCACAACCAAATTTCTTCATTTCTATCCAATAAACAAGTGGTTTCAATATCATCAAGATAGAATAGATTACCTTTTGTTTGTTCACCAGTATTGATCAACTTTTATTTTTCATTATAGATCATTGCCTTTTTGTTCTCAAATGCAACTTGGTGTCATGTTTTGTTCAACTGTGAAACACTTAATAGATTATAGTTAAGTCCTTTCACCCAATATGCATTTTCAAATATGATCAGATTATTCAACATGATGGTACCTTTTCCTTCAACTAGGCAAGGTGAGTCATTAACCATCCTAACTGATCTACCATTATAATATTCAAAATTTTCAAAATTTTCTTTATCTCCAGTCATGTGATGAGTACAACCACTATCAATAATTCAGACATCATTTTTGCTAACTTTAGGTATGAGTGTAGTTTCAACATACCTTTCTTCTTCGTCTGAATCATCCTTCATAGCAACAAATACTACCTCAACATCTTCATCAGAATCAGTAGTCGAATTTTCAGCTTTGTTCTCAACTAGGTAACAAGCTTTCTTACCTTTGTCCTTGTAGTCTCAGTTATCTCTTCTTTCAGAGTGTCGGTTGCTTCTAGAGTCTCAGTCATCATTTTTGTCAAACTTCTTTTCATAAGATCTGTCATTGTTTCTTTCATCCTTTCTCTTGTTAAGGCATCTAGTAGAAAAATGTCCAATTTCTTTGAAATTAAAACAAACCAATGGTAATTTACCTTTGTATCTTCCTTTACCTCTATGTAGTCTTCTAGCCATTAGTGCTTCAAGTTCAGCAAGTTCTTGTTCATCACTATGACTGTCACTATCATTTATCATAGTGTGTTTGTGACTAGATTTGCTTATTTTCATAGAAGATTTGAATGCAAACTCAATAGTAGGTAAGACATTGTTGTCATAGTTGTTCATCTCAAATGAAATAAGTCTACCAATCAAAATATCAATACTAACATTGTTATTTTCTACTTCTCTCATTTCTTGAATTACAGATACTATAATTGCATAAATAGGCAGTAAGGTTATCAGAATTTTGCTTACAACTATTTCTTCTTCAAGTACTCCTCCTACCCCACGTATAGAATTAACAAATTCTTTGATTCTATTATTCTCGTGAGTGATGTTCTCTCCTTCTTTCATTCTCAGGTCATCAAACTTTCCTCTTAGGCTTTCAGCTTTAGCTCTCAGCACATTTGTATCTCATCCATGTACTAGATTGAGTTTGTCCCACATTTTCTTTGCAGTAGCGCATGATTTCAGATCTTCAAATTTAGCATCAGATATTGAAGAAGCAAGTTCTATCATCATAGAATTGTGTTCATGTTTCCCTCTCAATTGATCAACAGTCAAAGGTACAGTAGGTGCAACATATTCAATATCCAAGTGTTGTGTGACATCATTTCCAATACCTGATAGATGAAGTCTTATCCCACTTTTCCATGATGCAAATTTGTCCTTATTCAACTTAGGCACATCCATTTTACTCATCTTGTGATGTTTAGCTTGAGTCTTTAAACTCTTCTTCCAAGCACCAAAGCTCCGATACCAATTGTTAGAATAACTAAGGGGGGTGAATTAGAAGCCTTAAAAATAATTCCAATAATCCAACCAAAACTTATTTCTCAAACATAATACCCTATAGTTATCTTTTAGTCCATCAATATGAATGCCTTAAATAAGTTTAGCAATTATATACTGCTTGGTAAGATATATTGTTTATCTTTTCTAGATTTTACCTAGTGGCAACAATTAAACTTAGTGTTTACTGACCAATCAAGTTTTAGTAATGTGTAAAGTAAACTATCAATGTAATGAAAGAAATACACATTTGACACATGGATTTTTAACATGGAAACCTTGTTAGGGGAAAAACCACTTGGGACCGGTAATCCAACATTTTCACTTTCTAAAGTGAGCTTGGTGAAGAGCCAACCCTGTTAAAGGTTACAAACACACTATTAAGTGCGACCTTGTTAGAGGATTTAAAACTAATAGTTTGTCTATTGACCTAGCATTCACTATGTTTTCAACAATAAAACCTTTTGATACTCTTGAGTATCTCAATATATTAAGGATGGTTAAATCCCACTCAGTTAAGAGATTTTCTGAATCGATGGTTAAACTGATACAATAAATGATCTATTCAATAATACAAATTTAACTTGGAGATTTTCAAATATATTGTTAGTCCAATAGTACTTCTCTGATCAATGTTCCCTTCAGTTCATTTGCTTTCATTCTTTCTTCCTTCTATTCGGTGAATGCTCTGTCCTCTGTTGCTCGGTGTCAATAGAATTTCTTGGCTTTTTTCTTCAGCCTGTATGATCAGATCTGGATGAAGAATTCAATCTTCACTAGAATATATTCAACATTCCTTTTTTTAATATAATGAATTCTTTATCTATTTATATAGACATGATTTAGCCGATCAATTTCCTTTTTTTCATCGTAGATCGCTTCTTGATCCGTAAAGCTCACCATGCTTGCTTTAATCTATAAAGTTGTCCTTCAGTTTTATTCCAAAAATCTCTCCATGATAGCTAGGAATAAGACGTGCTTTAAATCTTCTTCTTTTCTTTAGTTCAAATGATCATTAATAATAAAGCAATCAATCAGTCAATCTAAATATAGCTCCTACCAGCTAAGTGTTTTTGTTGTTCTTTATCTTCAATTTTGATCAGTGATCAACTTTGGTTAGCTCAGTAATTGACTCTAGTTGTGCTCGGTTACAACTTCATTTATGCTCAGTAAATAGCTCTTGCTCGATAACCTCTAGCTTGGTTACTGTGGTGCTCAATATACACTATGAACTACTGGGTGTTCATTGTCCATCGGTGTGCACTTTCCGTCGGTGTTTACTATCACTCAGTGTATACTGTTACTTGGTGTATATAAAACTTTTATCTTTTACTGACCGCATAAAATTTTTCTCTTCAACTCTTTTAAGTTTATGACAATATGTGTATGACCAATCAAAACATATCAAGTTGACATCAATCACAATACAATACATTAACTGATTTAATGTCTTGCATTCACTTTTGCAGCTCGATGATCATCAGCTTATCATCTTCAAACATTCAATCAGTTATAGTTCATCATCGTCAAGTCAAGCAAATAAATTATAAGATTAAGAATATTAAAGGTGATCAAGAGCAGAGATTGTTCACGCTACTAGAACTTCAATCCACATTATCTCCTACAATAGAAGTGACACAATAAAATGTGAAAAAGGCAGAAGCTATATCAACCTTTCCATTCATAAATACTTTCGATAGCATGGAAGAGTTTGTCTCGAGTTTGATTGAGAAAATTATGGCTATGAAGTACTTGCATAGTATTGTATAGTCAAAAAATGGAAGCACTTTCATTGTAGATGTGTTTAGCCTTTCGAGTAAGTGTTTTGGGGTCATGACAAGTGCCTTGAATGGGTTCCTGATCTTGACATGGCTTCCCCCCTATTTTGTCCCTCTTTCCACTCTTGTTTAGCCTGATTTTTGCATTCTAAACTGCAGACTGGTGATTCTGGGCTTCAAGGTCAGGGTCGACCTTTTAGGTCTATGTCAACCTTGACCCTGACCTAGGTCAGGGTCAACCTCAACCCTGACCTAGGTCAAGGTCAACCTTGACCTTGACCCAGGGTTCATATCCCAGGGTCTCATAGTTTTTGGATGTCGGCCTTTGCAAAAAGTATTTCCCACTTTCAGGTTGGCTATTTCGGGTTCCAAAGCCTTGATTTCTAAATTATATTTAATATAGGTCCTCTCCTAGGGGTAAAGGCTTTAATGTAAATTTAATCCTCCTATGTCGGCCTCCTTAGAATATTGTGCCCTAATTTCATATAAAAGGGAGCCTTCTCCTCTCATTTTCTCTAAGCATTACGAATGATAACCATCATCAAGCAAACTATCTTCAAGGGTGATTCAAGAAAGCTAAGGAGAAATATTTCAAGCAAGCATTCATCCATTCAAGTATCCATTTTCATGAAGGAGATCCATTGGAGGCCATTGAAGGATTGAAGCTACATAGTGCCCTTTTGGTGATCTCTCCATTCACCTTCTTCCAAGCCTATTCCAAATTCAAGAACCCATTCAAAACTTGGTGTTGGAGATCTACAAGAAAGAGATTGAATACATCCTACCTTTTTAAATTCCACATTTTGAAGCATACTTGTGGATTCAAGGATTCAAATCCGCCACAAGGACTTTTTCAGGCAAGGTGAATTTATGCATTTACTTTGTCCATTTCTACAATTTCAATTACATATATTTAAGGTTAATTCCAAAACTGGGGTTTGACCAAGGAAACCCCCCCCCCCCCCCCCCACAACAAAAAATCCCCTTTTTCTTGTAGGTACAGGTACAAAATAGTTGATTTAACACCAGATCTAGATACCCTTTTTGGCTTTCTTTCGGACGGCGCGAACAGATTTTCTGTCAGACCTGTGTAGGTCAGGGTCAACATTATTGGGTCAGGGTTGACATTTGTGGGTCAAGGTCGATCTTTTTCATAAGATGACATTGGAATAGAAAAATATTTCTGGGTTTTGTTCGTCTCTGCGTTCCGATTTGGGATCAACTGTCAGTTTTTTCCAAAAACAGGCTTCAGACCTCAAAAATAGCATTCTTTGATCTGCATTATTTCAAGGTTAGTGCATTTCTCCTATTTCTTCAATTACTATCATATATCATTTCTATACATATAATTAACATAATTTAAGGTATCTCCTTTATTATTCTCCCTTCCAAATAGTTGATTCATTTGTGCATTAGCCCTTCTTTGGGGTTGATCAACGTGGATATCCCATTTGTGCATTTGGGAATAAAAGAGGAACATCTTATCTTCTCCCTAATCGCAATTGCAATACACAATCAATACAATTCAATTCAAGTTAAGGAATTCAATACAATCTAGGCAACTCAAAGAAC